>UWNZ010262635.1:2437-16870 GCA_900474215.1 Andricus inflator
AATCCTAATAAAATAGAACCCCCACATAAAATCTTTTTCAAGCCCGCTTAAGGGTATGGTTAAAAATAACGAAAGTGCGAAAGTACCTGGATAAGGAATTCTGATAATTTTATCACGGTGCGTAATCTTGATATATGGTCGATAAAAAACATTTTGCGTGTCTTCGTTTCCATAACGCAGCCTTATATGTATTCCATTCCATTCCAACGGAATGTCCAATGACGTGGTGCGCCGCTCTTGACAATAAAATGGGTACTGTATAGACCATCTAGATTCTAGAGGTAGACAGGCTGCAGATGGCATGGGCGCGGCAACCGGCACGTGGAACATTGAAACACAGGTGTAGCATTCATTGATACGAATGCTGCTCGTAACTAAAATTTCAATGCGATTTAACGCCGGCTACGAGCGCATTGTACTTCCGTCGTGTCAAAAGAAGAAACAATCCCCGTTCCCGGATAACTCTCACAATTTTTTAATTCCATCCCTGCAGCAGACTTCCCAGAGATTTTTCATTTGTCCAGAAAAAAGAATAGAAGCTCGTGAAAGCCGTAGGCGAGTTTGACCTTTTCAAAACCATCCGTGCATACCTTTTTATGTACGAAGGGGAAACGTCGTTAAGAGGTTTAAAAACTTTTTTACCTCTACATTTCTTTATATAACGATTCTCAAAATCCATTTATTTATTCCTTTAAATTAAATCTTAAACTATCTTTCGATATTGTTTCCAAAGTCCCATTTTGGAAAAATATTCATTTAGACCACAAAATGTTTGGTTGTGATTATCAAAGATGTATTGCCAAACCAGAGAATTAGTTTTGAATTTACATTAATTCACCAATTAGGTCGCTTAGAATCTATTTAGATCTAATCTGTTAGGAAGCTCGGCGTCGACTATACGGCACTCGATGAAAGCTGCGAATTGAGTTTGCTTTGGTACATTCGACGAATTAGTGGTATTAACCACACAGTTATGCATTGTTCCAATTATTGTATGTTGAGAATTTGCAATATGGTTGCATTAGTTATTGTATCGAGTCTAAGACAAACTGAAAGGACTATGTACAAATGAGTGCATCTCTGTTTATACTCACATTGTTCCTGTGAGAAGATCCACACAGTTGAACTCAAAGCAAGTAGAAAAGTGCCTTCTAAAGTTAATTGAGATACCAACAAATATTAGAAATTTAGAAATAAGTTTAGAGATGGGTAAAATCTACGACAATTATTAGGAGATTTATCTGCTCGATGTTTTATAACAAAATTGTAACATAGCTAGACTAACAAGAGAAATGAGTAATCAACTAATGAATATATCGTTGTTGAAGAGCGAATATAAATCATAGGAAAGCACGCCAAGCTCTGCAGGGAGGACCTTATCTTCGATCAGTACATTGATTGCAGGCTGGCAGGTCAAATACCGGGATAGCCGCTCGGCACGAGCATGATAGCTTATTCAATTTCCGAAGCCGTATTCACTATTCAATTTGGCGGTTATCAGTCTGCTACCATCCGGTATCTGGATTCAATACTTCCAAATTTTCTTTCCAACGCGAACTTCAAATCTCCTAAACAAACATTCACACTCTCCTAACTCAACAGTATAACCAAATAATCGCCAAATCTATCATTCCTTAATCTCACATAAAATTGAAATTAGCTTTTATTAAAAGAAAGAATTATCTGTGCAGAGCCTTCGTGTTTTGGAGGGTTATCATTTTGTCGGTTATCTAGAGTCGCGATATGCTTTTCCGCATTGTGTACAATGTACATAAATAATCGAACTTAATTAATTGCTCGAGAAGTGCGCGCAAGGCTCAGCAAACACATTTACTTATTACCATCTATCTTGAGTGGTGTCTACCAGGGGAATCGATTTTCAAAGTGCAGGGTGGTGACGGCGACGACGACGTTCGATCGTATTAAACGCAAGAACTATATGTAGGCGCGGCAATGTACATTCCGTCGAAAGCATCACTCCTCAGGAGGCTCTGTTCGTGACACGGAAGCGTAATACCGACATGTGAAGAAATGAAGTTGGTATAAAGGAATAACTCGATTTCGCCCATTGGCAATTGCCAGATCGAAATTCAATTACTGCAGAAAAGAAAACTTTAATAATATGGTCTCTCCCCAAGTGTCTCTGGCGAAACTATTTATAATTATATACAAGATTCGAGCTCGTATCAATTTTAGTCATATTTTGTCCCTTTTTTAAGGAAGGTGCTGAGTTGAATCATCAGAGCTCAACCCATGCGGTTAGGCTCGTACTTGGTGATCAGTGTAATCATTATTGACTGGAACATGACCTTATGGTCGAAGGAGACATTTACACGATGTATTCTACGCTCCACGCTAAACTTCCCAGGAGAGAACAGAGGGGCGTCGTATCTGAGTTCCGGTATCTAACTGAACCGAGGTCTCCCTGACGACAGGAGTAACAACAAACGCCTAATGGCTAATACCTGGCTCAAAGTTTAATTTCCTGGCCTGTGGACACTGCTGAAAGTGACCTCACTTCCAACCCTCTCACTCTCTACCCTATATCCCTGCAAAGTCTTCTCTCCTCTCTCCTCTTTCGACCCCCTTTATGTCTTGCCCAACCACATTTACAGTGAATAGCCGGTAATAACCGCTGTGAAATATTAAATGTCTGATTGCTGGGAAACTGTCCCCTGTCCTTTCGTCCGCCAAGTCGCCTTTTGACGATTGCGTGTTTGCGCCAACTTTCCTCAATCCGAGGCTTCTACCTCTACGTGGCTTCGAATTGACAGGTGCGCGTTATTGAAAGCGATAACACCTAATGATACTTTAATTGATGAAACCAAGAATTGTCTTTCCAGTACCCTTTTTACTCGAGGGGAATTTTAGATGAATGCTTCGTTTTAAATTTCTGGGAGAGATTGAAAAGAAAGGTCTTTATAGTGGACTATATTTGGAAGAAAGAATTTATTAGATATATTTTATTTGTTAATATTACTTTTACTGATATTGCTGTTACTATGTTCTTAGTAAATCAGTACGATTATGATAGGGCCGTAGTTATGGATAATTATCGGTAACTACAACGTTGCCCAGAATATTGTACTTTACCAAACGAAACAATGAAGACTAGAAAAAAGAGGAAGCGCACTTTATAACTCTTTATTCCCTTTATCCCTCGAAATGACATTTGCATAAAGTGAACTCTAAAACAACGATTAAAACATTTATGACTGAAGTCTGAAATCCACGTGCACGTTTCACTACAACCGTTCTCCTTCTTGTTTACTGAACCTGCCACAAGTGGAATAGGAAATACCTCAGTAATTCGTATGCATAGAACTGAAGCTTTGATCGTACAGGTCGACCTTAATTCGTACTGTCAGACTTGACGCAGAACCCCCGACGATCACTTACTCTTTAAGATCCGCAAACAAAAAATATTTACTTCAAACTCAAACTTTCTACAGATAATATCATCAAGGGAGTAAAATAGAACATTCGTGAAGCGTTATTGCAAGATTCGCTGACAGTGAGAAGAAGATTGGCTGCCCAAAAACAGCAGGAGCCGAAAGAGTGGGATAACAGGAACCTGTAGAATATGGGATGTTGCTTTGAGAGGGAGAGAGGGAATTGGGAAGCGACCTCTATATCTAGCGTCATGAATCATGCATCTTCTACCCAACGAGGGGATTCTGCAGTGGCACGAGCAACTAGCCAACCAACCCGTCTGACAAATAAACAATGTTATTTGTTCGGTACGACCTATTCCATCTCGGGAACCAGCCGGAGAGAACTCGCACGATGGGATATTCCGGGGGTCGGGGCGAGAGAGCAGACGGCTTTCCTAGTCCAGAAGAAGGATTCTCCTCCCTATTTCCCGACAGCCAGCCGACCCTGTCAGCACCAGAGTCCTCTCTGGCGAAGTGACGAGGGGTGGACGTATATCTACCGGACACTACTAACCGAACAAATAGCGTTCTACTATACTGCCATACTCCAAAACACTCCGGACATTCGAAATCCTGCAGACTGTTCTTCGTGTTTCCCTCTTTCATTCCACTGCTGAAAACACCTCGGTCTGATCGAAAATGTATCGAAAATCGATGTAAGGAATTGCTCAAATAAAAGAAAAATCCTCAGGATTTGAAGCGAATTCCGTGTCTTTGATTCGAAGCAGGTCATTCCCTCTTGCCATAAAATTTATTTTTCCACTTAATAGCTGGGTACAATATTTCGAAAGCAGTAAATTCTACTGATATACTTTCTAAACTTTTCTTGTTTTCTGTTTCAGATGAACCGTCCTATTCAAGTGAAGCCAGCGGACAGTGAAAACCGCGGAGGTGAGGACAAGCGATTCACTAAATCGTTAATAAAAAAAATAACTTCGTCCCCATTATCTGTTCGAGTCCGTGGTATAATTTAAATTTGTTTTCAGACCTGTTGGGAAAATCTTTGAAATCCAGAGACACGATCGTTCATCTAGAATGTTTTCTTCCTTTAGTTTTTTCACAATAAAAAAATGACACAAAGTCGTTCACTAGAGATATTTTTCCTCAAGTAACCGAAATACATTTTCATTCCAAGGTTGTCTCATTCTCGGTTCCCTTGGGTTTCCGAGACTCACCCCTAAATTCTGAAGTATAGCAAACGTTTTTGGTCAACAGACCTAATTGATTGAATTGGCGACAAGTTTCTGATGAACGTTCGTGGTTCACGTAATCCAGTGCCTAGTTAAATTTTCTGGTCAATAATATCATTCCCATTTACGTCTGTAAATTCGATTTTTATTACTACAAAAATTACTTACGATAGATATTAATATTTCCATCATAAAATATTTTCATCATTAGTTTTTTTCAAAAAATTGAAAGTTCTATCTTTCTCATTCATCCGATCACTATTTCTCTAAGGATTTAACCTAAACATTTTCTTGTTTAGGTCCGATGAATGATCCTGATACGGCTCCTACTTTTAAAAAGACATATTCGGGCTATGTAAAGTTCAGACGAACGAGTGTATGTATGCGGGATGTGTTTCTCAGAGTGTGCATAAACTAGTTTCAGAAATCATTGTCATCCTCTTTTTTTCTATGTCTCACTGCAATTTTTTAAATACAATTCGTGTACTATTTACGTTTTCAAATGCCGTGTCAGCGAAGTTTTCATATAACGATGAATACCATACCTTAGATACACTTTACATTACTTAAGGATTTGAAGTATACATTTCCTAAGAAATGCAGATCGTTAAAAGGTAGCTATTCAAAACCGAAGATGATGTGCATTCACAGTACCACAATGTCTTTATTCTCCTGGAATATTGCCCGCTTCAAGTGGAATATAAATCGCAGGACTTCTTTAAAAAGGATCAAAGAATTGAAAACACTTTCTTGCAAGGCGCGATCCGAATGAAAGGCAGAAGATCAGCCTCAATCCTCCTAATCTTAGAAGAGACCCTGTTCTCATCATTCACTATGGCTATCCCCGTACAGAATTTAGATCCATTCCTAACCCGAACGTCTTTCTCGTGCATGATCCTTTCCGTAGTCCTTAGCAGTTTGCTTGGACGTAGATGAAGCGGGATGATGATGCGGGGATAGACGGGAGGCAGCAGAGGAGTCACGTAATTCATATGCTAATCTGGAGGAGATGCCATTGTAATCTCCGGTCGCCCGCCTCGGCACGGCCCACAAAGCCTTGCCTTGACGCGGATGCAAGCAGAGTGATCCAGAGCTGTGGAAGCTGTATAACTATGTAGATGCTGTATCCACGTAGAAGGAGAGTTCAATCAGGGGTTACTGAACTTCGGCGACACCGTCAACCAGACCACACATTCCCTTTCGGGAAATCTCCCCTCTATGCATAACGATCACGAACTTCATTCCTGATCCCTCGATCTTGACACATTTTCCTTAATTCCCTTTTAGCCAAATCAAGGTACTCAAAACTAATTGAGAAGCTTCGTGACAGAAATTGTGATTCCTGGAAAGTTTTGTAGACATTACTCATTTTTATTCTTTGTTCTTATTCCATTTGTCTTGTCGACAACATTTTCGCGTCTACTTTTAAACTATCTGCTTCCGAATCATCTTCACTTATCCTGTCCATTTCACTGACCCAAACGTCATTATGGTATTATCCTTTAACTCTGTACACCTTGAGCAAACTTAAGGGATCTCACTTAGAAAAAGGACGGCTTCAGATACACTCATAATCTACTAAAACCTTAATTAAGTTTTAAAAGTTGACCAACATTTAACGAACTCGACGAAAAATCTGGTGATTTCGGTTTCTGAATTGTTCCAGTGTAGACAAAGCCCTTTCTCTTCCTCCCTTTACTCCTGAAATAACAGAATCGCAAAAAGATCTTCACCTTTCAGTTGCAGAGCCAAACGTTGAACCCTCTCTAACGCCTCGTCACAAGAGGTTTCATTGTTCAAGCGATTCGTCGACTTTTCTCGCGTTAATGACTGCCCTTTACAGGCCATCTTGGTATCCCGCCGCACAGCTTAATTACATCACTCCCTTCTCATCGCGATGGCACTTTAAACACGCCTCTGCTCCACGAAGTAATGTCCTATTAGCAGTACAAAGGACGGATCAAATTTTAATTGCAATGCGTTAAGTCGGTACTTCGTTACCTTTACTTGGTCGACATCTGTTACGGATAGCCAAAAACTTTCCTATTGTAACTTTCTCCAAACCTAAATATTTAAATATTTCAACTTTTCATCCCAGAACTATTATTTATATTGATAGCTTCTTCTTGTTATTTTTCCCTGTCGAAAGATCTGCGCAAAAAGGTATTTCTTTTTATCTCGGCAATGATTGAAAGTACACTTAAGTCTTGACAGAGGACCAGGAAAGGATCGTCTTGCTCCCCTATCTTCTGCTTGCATTCGCATTTTCCCAAAAGGTCGTTTTCCAAATACAAAAGTCGGACGAATCCAGTATAAAAAATGTCAGAGGGTCATCAGTCGTATTGTCGCCGTGTTTTTTGTCCCTTCGGGTCAGAAATAGATTTTTCATCGGCCAATATCCACTGCCTGGGCTTGTCCTTCTTCGCGACCTTGTTTTCCTGAATCGTCGAAATAAAGGTTGTCAGTAGGGTACGGATTTGAGAAATGCGCATCCTGCGCAGTTAAACTTCGGTAAAGTTTTCTGGAGTGGATAAGGTGAGTGGGAGCTGTACCAAAGCTCGTTGAGCAAGTAGATATAAGTTTCGATCCCTCGGCGAGCCATCTTGCCTCCACTAACAGCACTCGCACTACTTCTTCGAGATAAAGGCAGCAGAATATCACCTCCCATTCTACTGACACCACTACCAACTTTAAAATCGTTCCTGCCAACGAGTGTCTTACTGTTTTTCCTAAGTAATTTTCAATCACTCTACAAATTTGTATTCGAATCTGAAATCCTAAAGTGAATGCGCATCATCAAGTATAGAATTTAACTCACAACAGCTCTTATGGTGTAATATGTTACCAAGCTTTCAATGAATGTAAGGAAGGAGGAAGCGGGGTCCGCCAAACGAAAGGATATAAAGTGCTGACGTAAAATACTAATCACACTGCTGGAAATTGCTCGCCATTTGAAGCCCTCATCCGTTCGACATGCGTTAATTCGCTTTAAAGTTTTTACGATGAGACCGCTGATTGTTTAGGAAACCCGAACACATTAGATTTCTTCCTCAACTTATTCACGAAGTAATTACTTTTCTCACCGCGTGCCAATTTATTTCACTCCACCCGTATAAATTATTTCTCTTTATTAATTTATTTTCTTTAGAATCGCTTGAAGCCACAAATTTGAGTTAAGACTAGTGTACGATTCAATTCTTCAATTGCTTTGATGCTTTTCTCTTCTTTTCAAAAACTTTTGTCAAGCCATAATTTCCCGAGGGTAGATTTTTTCTGGGCGATAGGGCCTAAAGGAGGCGTTAATACTTTGCGAAACGACAAAGGTCCAATTCCTTGCTCGTGGCAGTCTCGACGGTACAATGGAGCAGGCGTTCAATGAAAAGTACCCGGGGCTAAGAGAAGAGCTCTGTCTGTGAGGTGCGACAACTTTGAAGAGAGGCAGGGGCAAGGCGATGCTGCAAGTCAGGCGAGAATCTAATTTCCCGAGACAAATCCTTAAATGTGCCCTAGAGCCCAGAGAGGGTGCTACTTCGCGGAATGAGGTGTCGACATCGTCACGTACATGAAACACCTTTATTTTATGCACCTTTCGTATCGTATAACGTTAGCATTCAAGAAAATAAATCTCTAGGAGACAACCCTGTCAATCTCTTAAATATGATTTATTCGTTATAAAAAAATAATAATAGCCGTCAGGATCTTATCGGATGCATCAAGTAGAATCGGAAAAAAATGAATATTGGTACGAAAACCCACGTGGAAATTCATTAAAGATTTGTTTGAGACAGAAGGTTATTATGTAGTGTTAAATGGACATCTTTGACTAAAGAATTATCAAATTTTTTCTGAGTTTCGATGGAGGTTTTATCAGAAGCAGGTTTTATTTAGAAATCTAGTTTAAAATTGAATAGGGGGGAAAACCCTGCACTCTATATCTTAAATTAGGATTAAGATTTCGAATCAAACCAGTTACTTTTCGGGAATCGCGATCGACAAACCCTGATCACTGATGACCACCGTACTTTGGCCCATTGCCATCTCTTTGTTTCTGTTCTGTATTCCAGAGTGCATGATGGACGACGGGAGCGCCAGTGCCATCTTCTGGAAGTAGGAGGCACCGGTGGCGGCTGCTGAAGGTAACTTCGACTTCCAGGAGATAGCTAGCTTCCTTTCAGACCTTCATTCTTCTTCTCCACAAAGTGACAGTATAAAAGAGAGAGAGAAAGAGAGAGAAAAAAAGAATATTCTTCCTATCACGCCATCACCGCAGATTCAAGCACAGTTTGCTGCAAAGTTCATTTTGCTGCTCGCTAGTGTTCACCCCTTTATCCTCTCCCATTTTTTTAAAGCCTACCTTCCTACTTTCGCTTATAAATTGGAAGACTTATGCTACAAATTGTTAACAAAATTTTTTAAGTGATGAGAAACTTTTGTTTTTCTAGATTTTGTAATTAGACTTAATATCATGTTAGCTAATAATCTTAATTGAAAATTCTCTCTCTCTCTCTATCCTTCCTGGATCCAACTTAATCGCCACCTTCAGCGAAAAGTATCACCCGTTCATTGTCCGCTCTTTACAGCTGTGACCATATAGTGGCTCGCTCGTTGGATGTATTGTCTCGTTCGTTGTCGTTGTGTTTTTATCACCTCTGTACATATATCTTTTTCTAATTATAATGTGAGTTACGATTTCTCGCTGTACCTAGACTTGTGACACTATGGAATTTCCACTTCCTGCCACTTCCCATCGCGGCTGTCCTTCTACTCCCATCACCGCCGCTGGTCACTTTCGCACACTCACGCCATCGTACGGAAATTAAATTAAGATTAAAAACATGCCCAGTGCAGATATTTCTAAACAACCTTCGCTCGAAAGCCGACTAAATTATTTTAAGTACCCAGAAAGATGCGTCCTCAAGAAAGGGAAATTAAAAATCAATCAGGCCCATAAATATTCGGTGAAGTTACAGATAAGGAAACAATTTGAACGATTGGCACTAAAGGGACCACCCTCATCTAAAACAAATTTAGAATCGCAATCCGAATCTGAAGTTAGAAATAGCTGCAGTGCTCTTAAAAAGAAGCATTTATTTTTGTGACATTTAATTGGCGTTTGATTCTAAGAGATGTGACCTCAAGAAAAAAAAACAAAGTTCATCTCGAAGGTGCTTCCATTGATACATATTTTTAATTTTTTTTAAATTAGTAGACACATTGCATGCTTGATTCCAAATGTTCTCGTTCCCGAAAGAATATTCTCTCTTTGGAATTCTAGACCCTAGCTGACGCTTGAGATTAGATCTCAAATGAATTTTTGATGAACTTGGAAACTCGAAATCTTGTAGGGTCTCCAAGACCTTCGAGAAGAACTTTGTCCTGAGTAGTGAATCGCTTTTCGTACCGGTTTCCGCGTTCCCGTTCCACCTGTTTCTTCGGCTTATGGTGTAGGTCTTAGGTTGACATTGATTGGTTATTTATTATTGTAATTGTGATCATTTATATTATTATCGTTTATTATTATTATTATTATTATCGTTACCACACACACAGCCCCTGGTGTTAGATGTACATTTTCCGTAATTACTGGAGTGTGTTGTACGCGTCACAAGTGATACGTACCTATCCAGACGCTCATATGTTACTTACCCTACCTCCTTCCCCTTAGGATGGTGGATGCTGTGGTGTAACCGTGTACTTTGTCGTTCTTGGTGTTAGTCGCCAGACTATTTTCTTTAACTGGCTCGCCATTTTTGGTAACCGAATCACCTAACAATACGCTTTTTTCTTTTCTTCCAACCTACAGACAGAAAGCTGTTCGTGGGTATGCTCAGCAAGCAACAGACAGAAGACGATGTCCGACAGTTGTTTTCTGCCTTTGGTACAATAGAGGAGTGCACTATACTTCGTGGACCCGACGGAACAAGTAAAGGTAAGATTTTTTATTCGTAACATCATTTCCGATTATATAAGTCAAGCAGAGCGTCAACTATCATGATCAATCTATTCTTAACAACCTTCTTTGAAATCAATTCTTCTATCTCAAAGAAAATTAGACGAGGCACTGAAATCCTTTTGCAGTACAATTGAAAAGCTATGTCTGAATGACGACAGAATACCTTTAAGAGAAGGCAAAGTGGTGAAGCCAGTGAAATTAAAAATAATACAAGAAAGAAGAATGTAAGTACCTTGCGATCGCTCAAAGAAAGCAATTGCCTCGTTGGGTTGGTCTCTAGCTGGAAAATATAATCGCCCTTGCTTTTGAATATTTGTCAGTACTGTATACAGCAGAGAAGCAGTTAGGTTAGGTTGGGTGTGACGGCTGAGTGCTAGGCAGTTGCATTCTAAGAGGAGCAATAATTTCCGCCGGACGAGAGAGAAATTTACATAAATATTTTTATTGAAGCATCAAGTGCGCAAGTAATGTAGAAAGTACTGAAACATACTGTCTCTGGAGATCTCAACGGGAAAATACTCATCCTTCTCCACTGACAAATTTTATAATAATGTAGCATAAATCAGAAATTTTCTGAATATTCTCTAAATTCTTTCCCGGGAAGATATAAAGGGGCAATTAATTTTATAAAGGGGACTCTTTAATGACAAAATTTTCCTTTTTATTGACGATCAAGTAACATTTAGTGACCCAGAATGGAGGAGAGAAATGTCGAGAAGAGAAAACGGAAGACAGACAGGGAAGGAGGCGCGAACGTAATTAAATTTCACTTTGAACTAAAACTCACTTGAGTACTTAATAAGATTTTGATTCGTAGTAGTAGGCCACGTAAAAGAATACTCAGACGAAACCTCATTTTCTCACTATTTGCTAAAATCGTCGAAGGTGGAGACCTACATTATCAGAAAGCGTAGATGATGTAGATCTGCTCTTATGAAGAAAAAGCCTTATCGTTTATTCTATACACCTCCAGGGATACATCTCTCGTCTTAAGCTCATCTCGACGAAAGTTTCGAAACACGTTTCATCACTGTGAGTTTCATACCGCCATGTAATGGAGAGATCAGGAGAAGTTATATTGGTCGATACCCTTGCTGCAACTCCTGTGGAAACACGCGCGTTCCTTAATTCCTTATGATACGTGTTCAATTTAGGGTGGAGCCAATTCTTCAAACTAAATCAAAATCCGGATTTGAATATGGATGAAAAAGCTCTTGCGATTAATAATTCGTAATTCTTCTATGATGAGGAAAATCGAGAATATTATTTTCTGTTAAAAGACTCATTCTGATTGACTCTCCTTACCAAGTTTAATTTTTTCATTGTTTTCTATTGTAACTCTAGACGGCAAGACTCGGGTGGAAGGTGTCCCAGAAGTATGCGCACATGCTGTCATGAAAATAAATGTAGCATAATGGCAGCATCATTTTGTTGTGCGATGAACAGTCACATACATTTTTTCACACTTGAAAATTATTCCGGTCGTTGTGACAAACTATAAAGGTCGCAACGAGCTTGCAGTAACCAAGCAACGGGGTCAACTAATTATTGCTCCGGCATCCGGCCAGCCGGCCACGTTCATATATGCCACAATTTTCCCAGAAGGTTGCATTCGACAGAGATTCAAAGGCGGAGCTCCATCGAAGTATCTCCGTAACGAGAAACTCGCGATTCGCCTTGGGAGGAAGGAGGTCGACTGTCGGCGAAGCGCCGCTTCACATTTTTCCCCGTAACGACAAACTTCCTCCAATTATTTTTCTCTCGCTCCGTCGGGATTTCAAACACTTCAGCGCCACTTGAACCGACTCATCTGTCCTATTTTCGCCGTAGTGACGATGCCCGTAATACTCCTGCCTCTACATCCCTTGGCTCGACAGAAAACAGAAATGCAACTGTATTAGTTCAATTGCATGGGCCGCAATAATTCACGGAGCTAAGAAGATTATAAAATTTGTATGAATAATGGAACGAAATATTATTGAAGGGTTGTATCTAGCAGTTCCGAGGGGCGAAAAGGAAGAATAGAGGAGGTGAGAGATGAACTAGTATCGCGGGAGTTGCGAACACACTTCTCCTGTTAGGGGCATATAAATGCAGGCGAGGACTTGGAGAAACAATTCTGTGCATTAAGTTGTAATAACGCGGTGCTAGTAGTCGACCCTCTTTCCAAGTTCTCAAGAAATTCATTCCTTCAGATTCTCAATGTTCTGGGTGACTGTCTCTTCTTTAATCATTTTCAACTGAATTCAAATCAAGAGGTACTTCGTAAAAAGAAGATTGATCACGAATATTATCGCCTTCATTCTTATCCTCGAAAGTATGTTCTCTTTTCAGAAATCTGTTTATAAAAACTCTTTAAAGAATGTTTCCTCTCCATCAACTTTGAAATCACAGATTTTCCAAGTCCCCATTTTGCTTTGTGCAGCGTTTCCCAGGAGTTGTTAAATACGACCAGAATACGCAATTTAGCATGAAAAAGCTTCTCGTATTTCCTTGGTGATGCAATTGGAGGAAAAGTGGTTCATCCAGGTGGAGCGTAGCGACACAATGTAATTAAGTAGGTATCGAAGCGCTACTGTGTACAGATACGCCTTCACGCTAGTGAATTACCTTTGCGCGCATCGAGCGCACCGACAGAAGCACACACACTTACCCAGAGAATCTAACAGAGGGTGCTTTGGACAGAAGCTCTCAATATGTCCGACCTAATCCTCTCCCTGAGGACCTGGGTCCCTCTCTCTGTTTCGCTTTATTTTGCAATATGTACAAACATTTTGAACCCAGCTGCGCCGAGGATTTAGGAGCTAAACGTTTAATAAATACTTGGTTCGTGGGACACCCAACCACGAGACGAAGTATCTTGATTTACAGTTCGATGTACTATACCTTACCAGTCGGATTTTCTGGCTGTCAGTCCGACAAGCAGATTGATTTAGCATTACGGCTCAAGTTTTCTTTCTTAACGAGTTTTTAACAACAAAATTGGTCTAGAAATTTGGTGGATGTCTGTAAATTAGGTAAGTGAAAGGGGTATACGAGTTTAGTGCACCAATTTTTTCTACAAATTGAGTTCACTAAACTGGGTATGCAAGTTTATTGTACAAATGTGGTGCAACAAATTGGGTAAAGTATTCCAACTTGGGTGTACGAATTTAGAGCCCATGTTTTCTGTGCAACAAAAGGAAAGAATTATTTGTTCTCACTCCCCTTGAAAACCTTTCATAAAAAGAAATTGGCTAATATTCGAAACAAGTTGGATAAAGTTACGACTCCTAAAAATAATATCATTTGGTATATCTTCTTCTACAAGGTGCATTGTGAATCGTGGCTGAAACGTTGGAAATACTGAAGAAGGCATTGTTCGAACAAGCCCTTGCGGAGGAGTATAAGCTACCATTGTACCCGCGAGATTTACCGTTCTTATATTAATGCGATTACCGTCGAGCGTCGCGGTCGAGCATCTCAGAGAAAAGATCCCGAAAAGGGTACCAAGAGGACCATCTACTGGTCGGATACCGCATCTTGCCCCCTTCACCGTCAATATCAAGAACGTCGCAGAGTTTCACTCGCAAGCAGGTCCGTGGAGGATACATATCTTTACCACTCTTGCTTACTCGTCCCATCCGATGAGCAGCTTTTCCCCGTCGACCATAAATACGCCATATTGGCCATAAACCTTTACATTCGTGCATTACCCACCCCGTTCGACGCGTCCCTCGCTTCCTGCCTCCTGTTATCGAATAACCGGCGGTAGGCAGCTTAACAGGCTACTCCGACGCTCCCAAAGCCCACGATCCAGAAACGCATTCACGTTCACAGTTAGAAGCTTCTACATTTATGATGGATGGAAAACGTA
>UWNZ010263851.1:0-10192 GCA_900474215.1 Andricus inflator
TTGTACTCTTGAAAACTAACTGTGTCACTAGCTGGTGTCTTCACCTTATTATGTTCACTAGAAGAACTATTTGAACAAAAAATAAATATTCAAACTCACCTAAAGAAGCGAGACCCATCGACAATCGGCCCAGATCATTAGAAAACAGAAAACTATTGATCGACTTCTGCAATATAGTCATCAACGTTTCCTCCTCTATTGATCTTCTCACTTTATCAAAACAATCTTTCCAAGCAGGTAGAATTTTAATCACCAGATTTTCCGTTCTTCTAAATTCCAACTTTTTTTCCACCTCAAGTTGCTTGTTTTTCAAAACTTCTCTCCACCAATCTTGTATCTGAATCGCCGCTTCCCTTTTTATTTTATAATCCTTTCTCGCTGCGTAGCATCTCCAGTGTTTCTGGATGATAATAGTCGATTTTGTTTGAACTTTTCTATCATCTAAAATGGCTCGCCATCTGCTTTGAATAGAAACAGCTGCTTTATGACGTTTGAGCACATTTTCAAATTCCCTTTTCTGTTCTATCATTCTGAACCAGGATTGGATCTTCACAGCAGCAGATTTCCTTTCAAGGAACTTTCCCCACCAGTTTTCGATCTTCCTCACGCAATTTTTCTTCCTTAAAAATTCTTCGCGAACTGATCTTGAAATGATGAGCCCCTCATACCAGGATTCGATTCTCAAGACTGCGGACTTGATCTGCAAATAATTTCTCATCGCCTTAACCATTCTCCAATTTTTCTGAATAACGAGAGCCGCTTCCTTCATTCTGGAATACCTGGCTTGAATAGCTTTAGTCTCTTGTAGATACCTCCACCAGTGTTGAATCTTCAGACAACTCTTCCTCTTCATTTCTTCCTTAATCATCTTCTTCTCAAGCCAGTTTTTCTCCAAGACCCAGACTGCGTGCTTCATCAAGAGAAAATTATTCCGATCCCTCTTCAAGATCAGAACTCTTCTCCACCATTTTTGAATCACTCGAGACGCATTCTGTTTGAGGTATTCTAATTTCTTCTCCTGCATCAATTTCTTGGCCCTCCAAACTCTCTGTATCAGAATCACAGCCTCGCACTTCCTTCTGAGATTCTGAACAAAAGGTTTCGCCTCTCGACATCTTCTCCACCATCTCTGGATCTTCGGAACGGCAGATTTAGCCTCAAGGTATGTGTTTCGTTCCCTGAGTCCCTCTCTTCGGAAGATCCACCATTCTTGGATTTTTCGAGCAGCCTCGTTCCTTAAATCCCGATGTTTTCTATTCTCTTCTCGTAGCTGATTTAGTTCCTTCTTTGCAGAGTAACATCTCCAAGTTTTTTGAATTACAGAAGCTGCATTGCTTCTCCGTTTCTTCAGAAAGTTCTTGACTTTCACGTACCAGAGTTTTGAACGCCACCATGTTTGCAGAGAAGTCGCCGCCTTTTCGAACCTTGGAGCCTGGAACTTGAAGATGATCTGCCAGAGAAGCGAGAGCGTCTTTTCTCTATCACCATTAACGATACTCTTGGCGTCGATCTGCCCAATCAGAAAATAACCTGAATCTAGAAGAGCTGTTAGCGCGATGTTGACATTGTGGATCTTCTGCAACTTCGAAACCGCCGGAACTCTACAATAGGAAGTTAAATTCCCCTTTCCCCTGATCAACTCCATCGTCCTACAAAGTCTCACTCCGTCCCTCAAATCCAAGCTCATATCATTAACCGCATAATCAAACTCGTCCAGATAAGTCTGCTTATAATGTACAACATATCTCGCAAGTCTCAGAACTTTCGTGATGTCACCAATTCCACTCAGAACCTCTCTCGAAAAGGTCAGAAGGATCGATCGGCTCTCTTTGTGTAGCGCTTTTTTGCGAAAAAGGCAGGGATCATGACCTATCAGCTTATTCATTTTGGCGTAATCGAGAAAGTAAACGACCTGGAGGAGCTTTTTCAGCATGAAGTTGTTCATGTGCGAGGTGAAAGTTGGAAGCTTCATGCCAGCAATTGTGGGATGAGAATGTTTCTTGAGAATAACCGGATCGGAGAAGAACCTTGCGAGGAGAAATCTTGTCAGTCCGATCAAGTCGTTGTTCGACTGCAGAGGAATAGTCTCCCCGTAGACGGTTTCTAAACCAATTCTTAACCAAAGAGGATTGTAACTCAGAAAGAGTTCGAGGATTTCCTTCTGTAGACCGATATCACGGTAAGGGTCCTTGTCTTTTTTGAAGACTAGAGATCCATTTTCTATGCAGTGTGTCGCCCCCGAGATTGCTTCTCTCACTTCATCCTTCCGGAACATCACAGAGGCTGCCTTCCTCAAGGTGTTCAACCTCGTATTCGTATGGTATCGAGCCGAAATTGATTCTTTGGATTCCGCAAGCACAACTTCCTCCTTCATTCGACATGATTGCCAGACCTTACCGACATCCACGGCGGTAGAGTCCATGTCGATGGTCAAATGCTCAGGTGCAGTCATGAGGGTATTGAGCCATTTTTTGAACGCCACTTCCTGAAGGAAGACCCACTTTTCGTCGCATTTTAAGGTGCAAGAGAGGAAAGGATCCTCGGTTGTGGTTGCAGCAAACGGATCAGGATTATCGAACTTGATCATAAAATCGCTGGGCTCATGAAGCTCGAGAGTGGATTTCTTCTCAGTCTTCAGAGACTGATTTGATTTTTTTCTATTTGCCGCCAGGGAGCGATTCGCGATTCTTCCTCCTGGAACTGAAAGAGTCTTCTTCTTGAGAGCCTTGCTGAGTTGTTTACTTTTTAGCGCTGGAATTTTCTTCATCCTTTCTGCAGGTTGTCGATGTTTGGACAACGAGACTTTCTGGACTTTGTGAGGTTTCGAGATTTCTAAAAGACTTTTGGCTTCTGATGAGTCTTTCCTTTCTTCTCTTTCTGGTTCCAGAACTTCTTTAGCTGCACTCGATTCAAAATCCCTGGATGTGTTGCTGATCTCTCTCGAAGTTTCCAAATTCGAGCAATCCACGGAGAAGAGAGCTGATGAATCGAACTCTGTTGAAGCTGGTGTTACCGGGTTTAAGATCTCAAAATTCTGGACGAGTTTAGAGGGTTTTAGGGAACTTATTACTTTCCTACACGGAGTCGATGACACAAAATCGACGCCATAATTAGACATTCGTTTCTTCGACTTAGTCCAGGCTGAGATACCCCGATGCGAGAATTCAAAAACTTCGTCAGGAGAAGTGGAAATTTTCGGGGTAAAATTAATATTACTGATTGCAAGAGAAAAATTCGAGATCACTTTTTGTTTAGTTTCTCTTCTCAACGTCTCTTCGAAGCTAAAGATTTCCTTTCGTGACTTTTTTATTGCTTTTTCAGTGAAAGGATCATGTTCCACATTGGTAAAATTTGCCTTGTTGGGATCCACTTGATCAAAATCGATTCTCGTTCTTTTATTTCTAGATTGCACAGGTTTCTTATTAAAGGATTCGTTCTGAGAGTCGACAAAATTTCTAGAGGGAGTAATGAGGGGATTTTGGATATTTTCTCGGGGAACTTTAGCATCCATTAGGAGAAGAATGTCGTAGAATCGTCGACAACTGTCTGTTAACTGAAGAACTTCGCGATTGTGTCCCGATTTTGTTGGTGACCAAGTTATTTTTAAATTTACACTGCTATTGGCTTCGATGAATGCAGTAGTGAAACTTAATTCCACGAATCTTTCTTGAGGCGGCCTTTTTGTAATGTTTACCTTGAAAATTTTTAATATATCATTTAAAATAAAATTTAAGCGTAGATAAAACAGGGCTTAAGGGCTGTCCCTACGGTTGGTAAAAGGGGTTAAAAATCGAATTGTTTTGTAGAAAATTCATATTTTTGGATTGAAAATTCAACAATTTAGTAGAAAGTTAATCCACTTTCTTGAAAATTCATATTTTTGTTTGGAATTTCAGCTATTTGGTTAAAAATTAAACTTTTGAGTTGAAAATGTAACTTTTTTTTGAAAATTGTTTTTTTTTGTGCTTAAAAATTAATTTTTTAATCTAAAAATTTAACTATTCCATTTTTAATTGGAAATTTATCGCTGACAAGTTGAAAATTTTACTATCTGGTTGAAAATTCATGTATTTTGCTGAAAATTAATCTTTTTGGTTGAGGATTCAACTATTTTGTTAAGAATTAGTCTTTTTTGGTTAAATTAAACTGTTTTTCTATTTAAGTTAAAATTGCTTTTGACTGAAATATCAACCATATCCTGTTTTTTTTTTAACAATTCATCTTTTTTTGTTGAAAAATCAATTAGTTGGTTTACAGTTCAAATACCTTTTAGAAAATTAATTTTTTGTTGTTAAAGGTTAGTCATTTTAATTGAAAATGTATAATTTCGGGTTAAAAATTTAACTATTTTGCAGAAAATTTGTCTTTTTGTCTTGAAAATTCAACTATTTGGTAAAAATTAAACTATTAGGTACAAAATTAACTTCTTTTTCTAAATCGTATTTTCGGGTTAAAAATTCGACTACTTGGTTGAAAGGTGAACTACTTTGTTAAAAAAAAAATTTCTTTTAGATTCACCTCTTTGGTTCGAAATGTAATGCTTTTGTTCAAAATTTGTTTTTCTTGGTTTTAAATTCGTTCTTTTAGTGAAAAAATAATTTGTTTATCTGAAAATTTAACTATTCTATTTCTGGTTGGAAATTTTTCGTTGAGAAGTTGAACATTCAACTATTTGGTAGAAACTTCATGTAAGTTGTTGAGATCTCTTTTTTTATGGTATTATTTTTTTCGCGTCCTTTTTTTTAATAAAACAACTTCATGTTATTATTTTCAATGTAAAGCAAATGAATCTGGGTTCCCACCAGTGGTATCATTTTAGTACCACTCGAGACTGTTTTTTATGAGTTTTATTGTAATACCTGAAAATAACCCTGAAATAATACCTTGTTTTTACACTGTTAATTTATTGAACTGTAAAGTTAACGATTCGGATGAAAAATAGCTCAAAATTGGTAACGTAGTTTATGGACAGCCTCTAAGTGGTCTCTAAATCTGAATTAGGGGTCAATCACAAAATACGTGATATGTGTTTCAGTAATTTTGACCCTCCCCCCTGCGTGATATGTTTTCTATTGTTCCTAACATGGAGACTAATACGTGGACAGACCACCCATCCTGAATGTATTACGTATTCTGTGAATTACCCATTAGTAAAATGATGGTTGACTTATTGCTTCAGAATTAAATCAAATTAACAGTAGTATGGAGAATACTATATTTTGACATTCTCTAAAATTCTCATAATCTTGATAATATTTGCTTCTCAATTAGTCGCTTTCAAGTACATGTCCTACTCACCCGATTCATTCATATCGAGATTTTTTCTCAACAACTCATGTCAACACGAAACGAGATATAAAGTTGAAATTTTTTGGGAAATTAAATAAAAGGGACTAAGGCCCTTAATTTTTACAATTAGTAAAAAATTGTAGTTTTCGAAATTATTTTTTGTCAAAAATTTTTGTATTCTGATTCAGTACTTTCATATGTTGGCGTTCTAATCGGTGTCCAAAACCAATTTTGAAAATCCACGATATTGGCTGATATATATATCAAACTTTCTCTACCCTTCTTCAAAAACACAGCGGAAACTGTTCAGATCTTAAGGAAGTGTCACTTTACTTTTGTCAGTGAACTTTTGTCTCATCTTGAAATTGTTATTTAGATATTACAGAATATTTTTTGACTCTCGTAAAAAAATTAATTGATTAATTCAATTAATTTAGATTTAGAGAGACAGTAAGTGAACATATAATATTTCTAATTACTGTTAATATTATATTATATTATATGGCACTCACGAATAGAATTGAGGAAAACCACTAATGTCATGAGTAGAGCGCAAAGAACGGTCTTCATTTCTTTAAGGTATAGTAAGTGGTAAAAAAGACAAGTTTTTAGGAAATATTTATGTCTACGTACTATATATACTAAGCCCCATCCAATTACTCAGCTTTATATAATCTTTATATTCATACATCAAGGTAAGAGTGGAAGAAAGATTCTTGTGAACGTCTGATGCCAGATACGTCAAACTTTGAGGAACTAGATGTTCACTGTACTGAATACCTACTATAAAGCATTTCTTCAATACAAACACATTGTTTTGTCTAAACCCAATGTGTGAAGTTTTCATTGCAAATTAATATCAATTTTTTCAGTAAGTAAAATATCCACTAAGCAAATTTGTCCTGAACAACTGAAAGTAGTCAATCAGAAATATACAATCGAAAGGAATATTTATGCAGAATAATCTATTTCTTTCTGGTGAACTGAAGAAATGTTTTTTCTAACGCATTTGATGATCATTTCATTAAAAGAAATGTTCTTTGCACTGAATATATTACATTTTCCTATCCTTAGATTTGGATATTATGCGGTGGCCGTAGTGCTTATGGCCGTAGTGCTGGTGACCGCGGTCTGAGTAGCGGTATTGCTGGTGGCTGTGGTGCTTGTGGCTGTAGTGCTTGTGGCCGTAGTACTGGTTGTTGTGGTACTGGTGACCGTGGTGCTGGTGGCTGTGGTGATGTTACCCAACGCAGAATAGCCGATATTTCATCATTCATCATTTCAAAAGAATCTCTATCTTCAGAATGAGCATGATCTATCGCAATATATAAATCGTCGTCATTAATATTTATTCGAGTGTTATGTGGCAATAGCATACAATTTCGTGATCAAAATTGTTGGTAGTAGAAAGTTTTCTTTTTTAGAAAAGGATTTTCATCTTTACCCAAAGTTATTCGTGTAGATGCTTTAATTATGCTATTTAAGAATTTTACATAATTTTCGTGTTTCAATTGCAGTTGTGGTACTGGTTACCGTGGGGCGGATGATTCTGTTGCTGGTGGTTCTGGTGCTGGTGTTTGTAGTGCTAGTGGTTGTAGTTCTGGCGGTTGCTGTGCTTGTGGCCGTGGTGCTTGTGGCTGTGGTGCTTGCGGCCGTGGTGCTGGCGGATGTGGTGCTTGTAACCGTGGTGCTGGTCCCCAACGCAGACTATCACGCATTTCTCCATAAAAATTCCGTACATGAATCTTATCTTCACCATCACTAAACTGCATCTCAGTATATGTAATTCTCTTTGGAAAATTAATGCTGGTGGTGTGTGGAAATACTATACGATTTTGTGGACGAGTATGATTTATTTGGGCTGTTGAATGAGATTCAATAGGGGCGAACAGTATGTGTGGCCCCTCCATTCGGGGTCGTGGAAGAAAATTATTATCACCCTCGTTATTCATCTGTACACTTAATTCTGTAAAAAGAAAATGGAGATTTGTGAATTTTTTGTACTCTAAGAAACTGGCTGTTAGCAATTCAAAAAATTTGTAATAATTATAGGTAATATTTTTTAAATAAATGTATTAGTGCCGACACAATTATAATGTTACAACCAATAACACACAACACATAATTTAAGCAATGGAAGGTCTACGCGTTTTAGGTATCAATATTTTTAAAATTCTGTTTGTCAATTATGAATGGCCCTTACATCGGTCGAATAAACATCTAACACGAAAAGTATTTAGTGTAAAGATACAATTTTATAGATCATCACGAAATACTTATGATTCATCATTGCTATGAAGTCGATATTACGCATATTATTTTATCAGTAATCGTGTGATATTTTGCGCATTAGCTTTCTAAGCATTCAAAGTAAGTCACTTACAAATTTTTAGAAATTTTCAATTGTCGCATTGAATCGAAAATCACTGCCAAACCTATTTTTAATTTGAATAAAATGGAATATTTTTGCTTTCATAAGAAGTGACTAATTTGTACATGAAATTCTATGTTGTAAAATGTTCACCATAGATTGCGAAGATTCTAGTGAAATTGTATCTTTAAAATGAGTCGACGAAAGTGGAAATATGTTGAATATCACTCGAGATATATATAATTTATTACATATATTAAACTTACGAATAGAATCGAAGAAAACCATAAATGTGAGGAATAAAGCACCAATAACGATCTTCATTTTTTTATGATAGAGTTTTTGACAGAGCAATAAAACAGCTAATGACACATTGTTGTGAAGTATTCATGATTATATATACAAAGTACCATCCGATTACTCGGCTTTACTTATTCTTTAAATTTATGAAGTAAGAGTGGAAGGAGGATCATTCTCAGGTTCTGATGTCTGTTATCCGAATTTAATAAGCTAAATATTTGCCATGACTTTCGATTTTATTGTTTAAAGAGGCATATAACTTTGGAAGTTAAAAGATAAAAAAATTGACGTAATATTGTTTACACATTGTTAAATAAAATCTGACTGAGTTTTAATCCACATGTATTGGAAGTTTTTTCCACTCACGTACAGTAAACTTCATGCACAGTGTGCGTTAAAATTCAAATACAATCATTTTAAAGTGTATTATGCCATAATAAAAACTACATTATTTGTTTGAGGAAGTAAACTGAAAATACTATTTTGACACATAGAAGTAGGATAAACAGGATTTCCACAAATATTCGACTACTTTTCATCCCGTTCTTCATTTTAATTTGTTTTTCCGCAAGTTGGTTTGTGGAAAATAGTTTGTTGCATAAAGGTTCTCTAAGCAAAAAAATTATATTTAGGAAAATGATCATTCTTTTCTCGACAGATAATGAATTATGTATTGTCATACTTTGTCACATTTGTCACAATCACATCCGACGTGATAAGAAAATTCTTCTGAAAAGTTAGATATTTATTGTTCCTTAGGCGGAACAAGCTGTGTAAGAATCCCTGCCGTCAGCATTTTATTAAAAATACTATTTCATCGTTTATTGATGTGTCAATTCATGATTTTCCGTGCGGATGTAATCTTAAATGGAGAAATTATAAAAATGACAGAAGCAAAATAGCGTGATGTTATTTATAGCAGTGTCTACGTGAAGGAAGTAGTACATTTTAAGCCTCAACTAGTTAAAAATATTTGACATCGTATACACCCAACCAATCATACAGTCCTAAAATATTTCAAGCTGGCTACGTTAATTGAATTTAAAATCCTAAAATCTTGATATTTCAATTTTTTAAGTTTAATTTTTTTACTTTTCATAACTAAGTATTAAAGAAATATAACAGAACAATAACATTTTTTAGATTATGGAAAATATAACTGTTTTCATTTCATAACCCAAAGATCTTCAGAAATCTACAGAGCACATTGCGAGCTTATGCTTTACAGCTTTTGTTTTTCTGTATGGCCAGTTACAGGTTTTTTATTCTGTAAAATTAGAAAATTTTACAGATGCGGGTGAAATAAAATTGATTATCCAAACATCAGTTACTACTATATAATTATAAATCATATACTGTATGAAAAAAGAGAGTTTGTATCAATATCTCAAATTTCATCAAAAATGTAGTTAACGGTTTTCTTGCTTTGCATGGCAGCGTGGAAGTGGTTACTTAAAAAATACATTTGACATAATTTTACTGTAGACATTTATTCTTTAGTGCAGTAGCCACTTTTGGTGTATTGTCGAAAGAGCGAATTGAAAAGGAAAAATCATAAGTAATATAATGTTGATAAGAAAAAGAGTATTCATCGACAAAGAAAAAAAGTTTTGAAATAGGAAAATCTGTTTTGTTTTAAGGCAAAGAGATATTTTTTAAAAACAAAAAAGTCTCACGGTCTTCTTTCAAGACCGTGAGTTGACTGGATTACAAGCGTAAAATTCTACTATTTCTACAGGCCATAAAATGTTGCGTAGTACAACACACTTCATTTTCGTGACCGAAAAAATTTTTTTTCAGTTGAAAATTTAACGAATTTGTTGAACATTTGTCTTTCAGTGGAAAAATTTATCTCTTCTTCTAGAAATATTATTTTTATTTATTTTTTTGTTAGAAATGCAACTGTTTTCTTCAAAATTATTATACTTCAGTTTAAGACTAACTTTCTTTTATAGGCATTTTTGGGTTGAGATTCAACCATTTTCGAGAAAATTCAACTGTTTTCAAAAAAATTTGTATTTTCGGCTCGAAGATTCTACAATTTAGAAAAAATTTCAGAATATTGGTGAAAAGTTGAACAAGTTTGTTAAAAATTAATTTTTTTAGTTGACTGTTCATCATTTTCTTTAAAAATCCATTTTTTCGCTGAAAATTTAACTATTTTGCCGGAAACTCGATTTTAAAATTAAATTCAACTGTTTTTTATTTAAAATTGAAATATTTTCTAGTTAA
>UWNZ010264453.1:1314-13070 GCA_900474215.1 Andricus inflator
TTTAAGGTTGAAAATTCGTCTTTTTTGGTAGACAGTTAATCTTCTTGTGTTGAAAATTCATGTATTTGGTTAAAAGCTTATGTGTTTTGTTGAGAATTTGTCTCTTTTTAGTAGAAAATGAATTCTCTTGGTTGAAAATTCATTTTTTTAAGTCAATTATTTGTCTGAAAATTAAAATATTTTGTACAGAGCTCGTATTTTTGGCTTGAAAATTCAACATTTTGGATGAATTTTTTTTGTTAACTGAAAAATGTTTTATTGTTGGAAATTCAACTCTTGTTGAACATTCGTCTTTTGTAATCAAAAATTCATCTCCTTCAGTACAGACTTAATCTTTTCTAGTTAAAAATGCAACTGTTTCGTTTTTACTGCGATAATATTATGGGTGAATAATAAAAAATGTATACCTAAGCATAACATCCAGTTTTCTCCGGGTCTCCTAATTTTATAGATTACACTATACTCCTTGCACTCTATACCTGAAGACGATATAGAACTCTTACATATAATGAAAAAAGTGCACGTGCGCACGTGCGCACGTGTATAGCGCCTCGCGTAAGATCTTCGACAACGCAAGTGAAAGTTATGCCGACTCTTAAGCCGGTCTCTGTGACCCGTGATTATAAATCGCTTTAGCACACACACATATATATATATACTTGCCCTCAACTCCTCACGTATATAAGTATACATTATACACACGAGAGCATCTTCAAATAACTCTTAACATAAGAATTACGTGAACCCACATCAGGCCCGGGGCAGTCCCATTTTCGGCAGCACATATATTCAATTTATTACATATTTTCCCCTATGCTTCAAAGCCTGAAGTGAAAATGCGAGAGGAGAAAAGCCTTAAGGCAAGTGAAACAATCCTGACGATCTGATGGAAGAAGTGCTCGTTAACACGAATTGATCTTCATTAATTTGAACCAGTCTAAACAACTATTTCTAAATTCCTACCTACTGACTTTACCGGAACTTAAGATTCGTTTTCATACTAAATTTCTAGATTTAGGCTTTAGAAAATAAAATTTCATTTTAAATGAAAAAACGGCAATTATGAATGAAACAAAATTGAATTACAATGGCTCCTTTTGAACGATATGAACATTAAAAGCAATTCAATTGTTATTCAGTTTTGACACTAGTCATGAGATCGAACACAGATGAGTTTAAAATAAGTTTGTAAGAATACGAGATCAAACAAAATTCAAACACTAGTTTTTTCTGTGAAAGTGTATCGTTCTGGACTAAAGTTAGTTTTGCGGAGAAAATCATAGAATTTATTCCTACTATTATATTGTATACTTGCCTCCAGTCAATCTAGTGGGGGTCGAATTCTCAGTTAGCGTCATGCCATACTATATGTGGGTTGCATAAGGACGCGTGATCGAAAGCCGGAGGAGAGAGATGTTCTTCTTCCTCAGGAAACTCGTACCCAGTGGCTTCTTTGGTACGAGAAAGTTTTCAAATGATATTTTAAATTACGGACGATCAATGCGATCGATATTACGTTCAAGGGAATGAAAAAATTTATGAAATGATTATTTTTAGATTTTATTCAAATGACTGTAAATTGTAATACTATAGGACCCTATTGTAGGTGAAAAACCATAATCCACTGTATTGCATGGTTACGGAGATATTGGGGGGTGGTAGATGGTCCACTTTGATGTGCAGACAATTTTTCAATGAAATGCTATTGCGTCGGAACCAAATCAAATAAAATTATAACTAACGATATTTAAAAGAAAATTTTATAAGCTTCACAACGGTGGTAACCATTTATGAAAAATATATGGGTTTTCTATAGTTTAAAAAAATTTTTAATTGAAATTGCGAATATTACAATACATGTTTCCTCCGATTTTGATAAAATGCAAACTAAAAGAAAGTTTACAATTTCTGGTTGATAATCCTGAGCCGGCAGAATGGAGATTTTGAAACGTTATTTAAAATAATTATTTAATTGCAAAACTCGAGGAATCTGAATTAACAACCTAACCCCAGCTTCAACCAACTTTAGAGTTCATCATTTGTTTTCCATTTCATTTAGTTAGGTTCCGAGTTCAGATTCCTCGAATTTTTCAATTATATAATTATTTGAATTAATATCTTAGAATACCCTAAAATTATAAACTAGGAATTCTACACTTTCTTTTAATATGCATTTCATTAAAATCTAAGGATACGTGTTTTGAGATACACACGGAATTTAAATTTTCAATTTAAAAAACCTATAAAAAGAACATATATTTTTGAGAAATGGTTACCACCGTTATTAATCTTGTCAAATTTCTTTTCGAATCCGTCTATTACCAACTTTATTTGGTTTGATTTTGACGTAACAACATATCATTTAAAAATGATCCGCACAACAAAGTGTACAAAAAAGCCCCCCCCCCACATATCTTATAGCCTAGCAAATGAAAATCGAAAAAAATTTGTTTTGGGCAGTGCACTTATTTAAAATAAAATGCCCCATTTATATATAGGACATTGCTCTCCAAAGACACCTTCTATCTTCAAGTTTTAACGCTCTTATTCTGACTCCTTTATTTTGTAGCTCTATGCAACCCAAGTTTACATAAAAGTCGATCCATCACTGTAACGATTCAATGAATGGTGATCGAGATATTGTTTACGAAAGATTATAGTTGCACTTTTTTATGGCAGCGTATATTTTAAATCCAGATTACTCTACGAAAATGCAATGATGTTAGGTTCAATAGGAGTTACTTTTATATTTACTTATTGTAAGCATAAAAAGCGCAGTTGAATGAAATAACGTTTTCAGGATTTTTAATAAATTTGTAAACAATGATTATAAGAAAATGCTTTCCGATATCGCATTTTTAAAAATACAGGTAATCTACATACCAACATTTTCAATTGGAATCATCCTTGAAGTTAAACGAAATACCAGTCAAGTCAGCACCAAAAGGGTCCAGCATATATGCACATAAAAGATTGAATTGTATTCTTAATCATTTTTGAGCAATTGACTGTTTGATTGATGTCACATCAACCACACTGAGAAAAATGGATTATACGAACTGGATATTAGAACTAGGGGATAATACCCCGTATAGAAAAGTATATTAACGCGTATAATCTATAATCTTCTTCGAATATATGAAGGTGTTGCCAAGTATAATCTCTAGATATTAAATTCTCATAATGAGTCCGTTGAGTCTCAGATGGTACTTCGTGGCGCATGTCATATGTATCCACTCGCACTGTAAAAAGTAACAAATGATAAAGTGCTTATTGCCACTTATATTAGTTCAGAAACTTAACCTCCCTCACTTTCGTTTTAGTAATATTGTGATAGCCATTTTCGTACTTATTATGATTTCCAAATTGAAATTTTCTTCCATTTTTATTTATAAATTCGTCTACCAACATTTTTTATAGGTTAATGATGCGTTTATTAATATGTTTGAACAAGTCATTATATATTTCTGAGGTTATCTAATGGATCCTGATTATAATTTAGATATTAGATTTTTAAATCTTGGATTTTAGATTTTTAAATCTTGGATTATAGATTTTGATATCTCAGATTAGAAAATCCTATAATCCGAAATATTGTTCAGCAATGTCTATTTTTTATGGTTAAGAGATTGTAGTTTTAATGATCTAGATCGCTGTTCCATAGTTAATAGTCCAATGTTATATCCAGTGACATATTTTGTATTACCCGATATAATCTATTTTTCCCAGTCCCTTCGAAATAAAGTAACAGTCTTACTTTACAAAAAAAGTAGTTGGATCAACTACATATTTATTGTGTTTTCAGTGGGGGATAAAAGAAAAATTCGGGGTAATATTCGTGATATTATGGTTGGTCAAAATTTTCAATTTTTCTAATAGTTATAGGGTTTAATAAAATCCTTTGTTGAGTGCAGCTTATACCTATATATGATTGTAAAGCATAAACGATAGACGTGTAGAAGTATACGAACCGTTCGCATAATACCGTGGTATAGGGAAGTTAGAACCTTATTTAGTTACACACTTGTATGTGCTGAAGCATACAATATTCCTCATACTCTTACCGTAACTCACCGGCACCTCATATTTGCTGTAATTTGTGAGACAAGAGCCGAGACGTCGGCTCGCATGTGCAACTTCTCGTGAGAACTTTTTACCTGGATTCTCAGGTAGTGGGGCAAGAAGATTGTGCGTAACAAATTAGTCGCGGTGCGGAATAACAGTGCTTGGTGAATGAATCTTCAAGGATCAGTTACGATCATGGACGATCATGGACCCCATACTGAAAGTTTGGGTGCATTCGCATTTTTCCAACATTTTAAATAAACGTCATGTCTTTTAATACAATTTCTCAAAATTTTTAAGCCATGTTTTCTTCAAACATATACTAATATACGTCGAAGGACCCCTATATGAATTGTTTTTGATTATTCTCTAGGCAAATATCGATTAAAAACAGTGTCTTTCGACCACTTTTTTATCGAAAAAAGAAAACTCAAACAGAGGCATTCAATGCAGATTTGCATCCGTTTTAAAACAATTTAACTTAAAAAGGTTCAGAAATTTTATTAAAGAAATAGCACACATTTGAAATTATATCTTCAAATTGACATTAGTAATGACCACCTAGCCTCTGTATTAGCCGTAAATTCGCCGTTTGAAGAACAAAGTTATTAACTTCTGCAGATGCAAATTTCCCGCACACTATACCAGGTGCATTCCGATCATTGCCGTTGTTTCTTTATTAGGGGAGGCGACAAGCTCTATTACGTCAGAGCTCGCGAGGTCAACAGTGACGCCATCTTTCCGAATTCGTCCATCATGGATCTTCTCGCCTCAGCATCGGTAGATCAGGTGACCGATGTCTTGGAGCTGCACTCCATATTTGCAACTGGTAAAAGAGGTAAAATTCACGCTGTTTAAATGATCATATGTATGTACAGGAATGGCCGGATCCTAGTCTGTTGATTAATGAGATAGCTCGTCTGTTGACCTCTTTGCACCTCGAAACCAGAAAGCGAGATTATAGGTCGGCTTCTTCAAAGAACTTCACCTTCTTCTGATCTGAGCCCTTTAATCTCGGCTTGTACAAACCTTCCCTATGTTGTCCATCTGCCTTGGACAATAAATCCTGAAAGGGTGTCGTCTCAAATACTTCCAACTGGTCATCCATGGGCGCAACATTCTTGGCGACACTGTGGACCCTTTCATTAAGAAAAATGCATCTGTGGACCGAAATCCGGGCCAAGGCTAGATCTCTACCGTCCGAGAATATAATCCCGCAAGGGAGAGGAGAGTCTCTATACCTTCTGGCGGTATCCAAAATGGTGAAGGTCTCAATAGTCTTAAGGGAAACGCCAATGGGTATGGCGTGGCCCTCCCAGAGGTCCAGCTCGCTATTGATTATAGCAAAACCGTTTCGAGTGTTACTCTACCGGGGAGAGCCGTCCGTACGAAGAGATGCCCAGCCCGAAAAGTGTTTCAATGCTAGGTCTGAAAAGACCTGACTAAAGTCATCATAGCTCCTATAAAGGACATCGCCTCCTAATTCTCTATGCGTCTCAGACTCATCCAAAAAGATCTAAAATCATCAGCTCCATTCTAGAGGTGAACCTGTTTCTTCGCCAAGAGTGATTTCTAATAAGAAACCTTTTCACGAGCATTTCTCTGCGATACTGAAGGGGGGGTGGGGGCTCCCTCGCCTTCACTAGAAAAATGTTAGTTGGAGCAGTGGACATACATCCCAAGACCACCCTCAAAGCCATATATTGGATAGTATCTAAGTCCCTGAGACGAGGCCTACAAGCGTTTATGAAAACCATAGAGCCACATTCCAGGTCTGCCCTCGCGAAACTCCTGTGCACAGTAAGGAGAACATTGGGATGAGCCCCCCAGCTAACTGTGCATAGGTCCTTGAGCACATCGATAGCTCTCTTCACCTTGGCGATGACCATATCGACATGAGGCTCTCATGTGAGTTTTTAATCTAAAATGGTTCCCAGGATCTTTATTGCGTTTTTTCATCTCAAAGTAACGCTACCGTACCTGCGAAAAATATTCTACGCCTTGGTACGTTTACGCATGAACAGAGCCAACCAAGATTTAGAGACCGAAAATGAATCTGGTGCACAGCAAGCAATTATCCGCGTACTGACATAGCCTCACGCTGCGGGGGATGAACAGATTTAACTTTCTCATGTATATGTCGAAGGAAAGAGGGGAGAGGACCAAACCCTGGGGGACGCTCCTGTTACAGAAGCGAGAGGAGGGGAGATCCTCCCCGAAGGGGAAGAAAATCTCCCTTATCGACATGAGGGACGATACAAAGTCAACGAGAATCTCGGGGATCACGTGATTGAAGGACCCGGCTATGTCCAGGGATAATGCGAGGACTGATGATTTACAGGTGAAAGCGCGTTTGATATCGATAACTGCACCGATAACGCTGTTCTGGCAGGATCTGCCCTTCCTGAATCAGTATTGTGTGTTCGGAATCAGGGCTGCGATTTTCGCCCACAATTCCATCATTGCCGCAGCCATTTCTTTGAAGAGCTTGCAACAATATATTCCCTTCAGGACCTGGGAAATTTCAAGTCCAGGAACACCTGGTTGAATAATCTTAACATGACATTGTACAAGAAGAAGTGGTATTGGAAGAGGCATCAATTGATTCGCAAAACTTTCGTAGGACTCTCTCTCAATGCTCCTTAAAAAGTTTCTGACCTTAGAGTTTACGCGACGGTACTCCAAGAAGTTTTCCCTAGTTTGACATCTTTTAAACAATCTCAGCGCCTCTATGCGGCGCTATACGACGATGTTGGAAGGGTTTCCCCATCAGAGCTGGGGTTGGAAGCCAACGCTTCGAAAATAGTTAAAAATCACATCTAGCACTTTACTATATTTATTCTCGACTGCCTTGTCAGAACCCATAATGTCTTAGACTTCGTCGTCACGGTGACCCAAAAGGGTGCAAAATGTATCCCAGTGTAGGTCCTTAGTAATAATTCTATTAATGGGCCTTGTGGTTCTCTTAATTTCCATGCCAATCTCGAAAGTTAGGGGATAGTGGTCTGAACCATGGGTATCCTCCAGGCCGGGATACCGTGCAATAGTCGAGAACAAAGCGGGAACAAATACCAGATACAGATTATTAGCAGCGGAGTGATTTGGGGAGAAATGTTCGGATCAGGTGATTTCAATTGGACAAGATCGTACTGGAATGTAGCCATATATAGGAACATGCCTGTTCTGTCATCTCCAGAAGTGATGAAAAGCATTGAAATATCTCGTTAAGATAACCCTCTCTTTGTATGGAAGCCTATTAAACAGATCGTCCAGCACTTCCAACGAGAGGGGGGTACCCTGAGGCCTGTATAGGCAGACAAGAGAGAGCGGACCGTCGGCAGTATGGGAATTTATATTCGTTACTTCAATACTCAAAACCCAGGGTCCCTCCAGGTTCGATCGAGCGCGATCTTGTTTTTGATCAGCATGTTAACCCCACCCCCCTGTCTCATCTGCTCAATCCCTTTTGACAGACTTATATCCACCCGGCAACCAGTTAAAACTGCCATCCGACCAGGTCTCGGTAAGGCACAGATTGTCTACGTTGTGCTGTTCCAGCAGAGTGAAAATCTCATGCTATTTATTTCCCAAACTACGGTAGTTCCACAGCAACCCTTCCCATCTATCTATAATTCGTTAAAGAAGTCAGGCGGCTCGTGTAGGGCATCAGGAGGGCCCGCAGCTGCGCCGATGGCACGACTCTCCTGCCTGTTAGTCATAGTTCTTGTAATTAATTCATCCTCTCGATAGGAAGGGTTCTCTGTCAGAGATTATAGTACCATATATTTTCTTTAGAATGACTGAGAAGCACCGACGAGTAAGAGGGGAAGCTATTCAACAGCTCTCCGGAGAGGAGAGGAATTCCATCTCGTGAGCGAGAGGGGATCCGAGGCCATCCCTCCGGAGGCTGTACGCCCTCAATTGAACCCACACCGGAGGGGCGAGGGAGGGGGCGCGGTTAGCAGCCCTCTCCTCATGGGACGGAGAGCACCACAATCATGCCTCTGATGTTCTGGGTCCGATGCAGTCTATTCTTGATGATTTGGGTCCCTCTGGAAAAGTCCGGACCCTCGGACTCCATCAGCGCCCTTATATCCCTTTGCGTACCTAGCTCTGAGCAAAAAGAAGACAGCGCTCTATGCCGACCAAAGCAGTTGGCACAAAGAGTATCTGTCTCCTGACAATCCGCAGTCTCATGTTCCTGGGAACAAATAGCGAAGTATTCCCTCAGAGCTAGTGAAAACATCAAAGTGCACTCTGTCAGTGATGATGTATTCCGAGAGGAAATCCGCACTGAATATAACATTTATGGTGCCCGTGTGGGCCCTAGCTCTATTTGTACGCCGTTTAATCGCATGCACCGTCACATCAAAGTGCATGAGGTTCGCTATACCCGCCACAGATATGTATATCCAGGTGCACGCTTTCAATATACCCTCTCCTCCTCAGCATTATATTGGGAATAAAGGACCTCAAGCCAGCAGCCTCATGCTAAGGATTGACAATCAGATATTATTAGCAGCGGTGAATAAAAAGCAATCAACCCTGAGTCAAGTACCTGAACAATAAATAAAATTATCCCTGGTTCTATTCTTGAGAGGATGACAGAGGTAACCACCGGGTGGTAATTGCCTGTGTTCAAACTCTTGTCGGACAATTCTCAAATCTATAGGCAAGATACGGAATAAATTCAGGGGCCGTGGATATCACAGGGGCTCTATCAGGACCCGAGGGTGAGGTGGAGACACCACCCAGTCTTCCCTGCTTGAGTCGCGGCATTCACAAAGACGTTCCGCATTGCCGTCGCAAACCCAAGGTCGCTGGTAGGATGTGCAATTTGTCGTTCCTTCCCAAAGGAGAGGGGGCGGGGATATCCCCCAAGAAGAGCATTCACCATGGCGGTAATACTTTGAGGCGCCATTGGACATGTCTTTTAGGCTGGGAAGTGATTTCCTGTGAACTCTTGCCCAACTTAAGAAATGCTTGTAAAGTCCGATGCAGCATTAGATGGTCTTTCAGGAAACCACCACCAAAATTTAAAAAAGGAGGTTGGAGAGGGAGAGGGATGAAAAATGAGAAATTTGGTTTCAGTAATTTTTTTGAAGTCGAGAAGTAATTGCCTGGGAAGCCTTGTCCCGAAAAGGCCCTTCTAGTAGAATATCAAAGCGACATAAGTTTCTTTCAAGTTACTCTTATGAAAAAGAAGTATTGCGGTCAGATAATCATACAATTTTTTTTATAAATATGGGAAGTGATTTTCTAGAAGAATTGTCCCGGAAAAAGCGCAAAGACCTGTCCGGCGTTAGATATTTTTTGAAGTTGGATGATGTTATCCTGGAAAGCCCTGTCCCGCGAAAAGCCATCTGATGGTGTCTCAAATCATCACTAAATGATTAAATTTATGAGTGATGTTTAATAGTGTCCTAACCAGAGTAATTGCAATTTGGGTATATCCAGGGAAGCCTTGTACTTGAGTAACGAAAGTCTTATGCTATTACATGTAACAGAATATTGTGTCATTTTTTTCGAAACACAATTTAGTAATTTTATTAAGCATTTCAGAATATTTCTAACAGTCTTAAGTAGTCATAAAATAATAAAAATTGTTTCTAATTATACGCAATCTCTGTTCATTCTCTTTTACTTGTCCTTTTAGACAAAGTCTTTTTCTTTGTCCAGAAATAAAATATGTGTCGGAAGAGACCCAAAAAGTTTGGTATTATGCCCAAAAAAATAAAAAATATGTCAGAAGGATTAAAAATCGGGATTAATCTTCTGAAAGATTCATACCTCTAATTTTGTTTAAACCACGAGTAAGAACGTAGTTTGAAATACTGATTACGAATATGACAATAAAAATATCCGCAAATTATATTTTTAAGGTCAAATTGAAATTTTGGTCGGCCGACAGATAACAGGACGGTGGGTGCTTGCAAACAATAGCACACGATCCACTCCGAGGAGAATAAGATAGAAGGGAGATCTGCAAAAGGGTGAAAGTTTGATCGAAATTACACTTTCCAGGGGTCCCCCGTGTCCAGATTTGTCTGAAGTAGGGACGCATTCAAACTTCAAAAATTAATTTAAAAATGTAATTAACCTGACTTGATTCACTGTAAATAAAATCAAACGAATAAAAGGGGGGAGAGTGATTTTAGTGACACCTTTCCCCCTTTTCTAGATCACCTTTCTACGCCACCCCTTTCGTGTTGGGGCGTGCGCTATTGTTGACAAGCAGCTACTGCCTCGTTATCGGCCAACTGACATGTTTTGAACAGAATGCAGGTATACACTTTTCGGAGGTTTAATAGTGATTTTTAATTTTTTGATCAAAAGGAAGAGTTTACAGAAGGTTTCGAATGATTTACTCTAAAATTCAGAAATGCCATGAAAGTAAAAAAAATTACCTTATTTTTTTATTTTCCTTTATTTATTTTTCATATTATAATAATAATAAAAAAATGAATAAATCAAAAATTGGGACTCATGTGATATCTTTTATTACATTAAAGGCTGAGTCTAAACGTCCGGACAGTCCGTACGTTTATGTACGTTTATAACACAGTCGTGCCAAACGTATATTAAAACCTTTTTCGAACCGAAATTTGTTGACTCGAATGATAAACAAATTCTAAATTAATTTGAGAAAAATTCCTTCTTAGATATTTCGGATTTTCGTCAAGAGATTTAGGAGATTCCCTCGTATTCTATGATGCAATGTTCAAGAAGAAAGCAATTCGAAGTATTAATAAGCCCTAGCCTAGGAAAAATACACACGTAATTTGTTAAATTTATTTATTAAAGAATTTTGCAACGCTTAGTTGATGATTATAAAAGTAATAAAGGTTTAAAGGTTTTTAAATCATTAGACCTAAGTTGTGAACTGAATGACTCACTATGCTAGTTTAATTATCTTCTGATTTACTCGATTTCATACCTATCACGAGAAACTCGATCTTTTAAGAATTGGCAAACAGAAAATCAATTGAGAGTAAATTATTTGACGAAACCTTAAAAATAAAGAGCTGCTATGAATTAAAAAGCAAATAAGGTTATTTTACATGATTTGCAACTGAAGACTGAAATTGCTTCTTTCAACATTTAAGCACTATAATCTTCTAATGTAAACACAACATTCACCAAAATACCTTGAATTACATTTTTTTTACGAAAATAGCTAAAAATGTTTTTTTTTCTCCATAAGCTTTATTACATTGCAAAATTAGACACGTCTCCCATGTGTTGCTTCTGCAAATTGGGTAACAGGTAATGAAGTTGTCTTTATACAGTAACTCGTTATGTAGAATTGTAGATCAAGAAGTCTAAGGAGTACGAACGCAATATAGCGTCATATTAAATAATAGGTACACCAGGTTCTCGGCACGGGTAATGACAAACACTCTGAGATAATTGTATAGGTGGAACTAAACTCTTTCTTGTGCTACGTGAACTACAGTGACAATGAGTTTACTTTCTGTCCTAATGTCTGTTATTTTCGCAACATGCAAATACAATTTTCTTTTTATTTATATCATCTATAGTTTTTAGTCATTGAAGAAAGAATTGACATTCTTGGACAACATAGCTTGCCACTAAATACAGGGGAAATAGGTACCAATTCTGAAAATAGGATACTGAACTGTGAGCCTATTATATATTAAATTACATATTAAATTAAAAAATTGTAATCT
>UWNZ010266182.1:979-16535 GCA_900474215.1 Andricus inflator
TCATTAAAAGCTGGGTAAGTATACATTCGTCCATAACCTCATTTTTCCATAAACTCATTCAGCCATAAAATCCCTAGATTTTGTAGACGCATACTAGATGGGAATGCGAACTATAAAAAAGCCTACAGTCCGTCAGAGGGCGGACTATAACTTGCAATCTTTGAAATCTATCATTTTTTAATTGAAAACGTTCTAAATAACTGCAAAGCGATTATATTTCAATAATTTTCAATTTTATGTATTTGAAATTGAACAATTGTTAAATTGAAATCACGAAAATTTGTGAATTAGAATAACTTTAAATTTAAATGTTCTAGATTGTACAATAACTTCAAAAGATTTAAATGAGAATATATGCAAGCTTCAGCGTTCAAAATTCAAATACTTAAAACATCCGTGAAACACCGATGAACAAATTTTTACAGTTAAAAAATTTCAAAAATTGAACTTCTGAAAATGTACAATTATTTCAAATGAACAATTGCTCAAAATTCTTCCATTTCTAAATAAAATGGTATAAAATGAAAAAATTCCAATTGTAACATTCGAAGTGTAACAATGAGAAATATAAATCATTCAGAGTTTTGAAAAAGGCGATTGAAAAATCGGGAAAAGGTTATGAAGATTTGTCGAATTTTTCAATTGGATTCATTCAAAATTGAAGAGCTTCAAACTGAAATATTCAAACTTATATGGTAACAAAGAGACCGAACAATAAGACTTAAATAATACATTGTTTTCAATTTAGCACATATTTAAATTTGTTGTTATTATAAATGTTTTTAACTTTCAGCGCTTAGCATTAAAAAAATTTGCAATTTGAATTTTTTCAGTACGAAACTGGAAAAGGGACTATTTGTACCAAAAGTTCGGTACAAATAGCCTGGTTTTTTTCGGTGCACACAGACAGTGCCTAAAAATTAATAATTTTTAATGCAGCGTTCAAGTTTTTAAAATATAGAAGTGCTTAGACTCACCGAAAATATTTATGCTACACTGAGAAAAAAGATTACTTGAATCAAAGCAATGTATTACTGAAAATATTTGTTCGGTGCTCAACGAATTTATTTGAAGTTTGTCCCAATCTAGCTAGTGGTCAAATTAATCTTGAACACTGTCAGTAAGAACTTGAATTCCACTGTGACCATATAAGAAATAAAACGAAACTAAAATTTCCAAGTAGCTTACATATCTTTTCTAAGACAAAATACCACCTTTCAGAAAAATTAACAAATTTACTCCCGATGGTAAAAAATGACTAAGAGTCTAAAAAATGCAGAAAACTGATTGAAAGGAAAGTCTAATTTTGAAAATTTTCATACGAAAATCTCATTCTATGTTTCTGTGTTCTGCGGTCAGAGCGACTCCACCTTCCTAGTTAAGGGAAGTTTAACGAGAACGGCTGCATGCAGAATTAGTGATGGTAAGTAGTGTTGCACTAAGAATGAAATTGCAATATAAATGCCATATAAATTGGCAGGTTAACAATGACTTTAAAGACCGTAACGAGAAGCCAACGTGTTACTGAATGAGGACGCCCGCAATTTCAGGAAATCATATTTTCCTTATGTATACCTTAATCGTTCCACGTGCAATGTTCGTAAAGTGTTGGTTCGTTGGTGGTCGTGTTAAAAGTTTGAGCACCACGTGTGAGAGTGCAGCCCCTCATTTCTCGACCACCAGATCTGCCACGACCAACACTTTGCATGAACAGTAAGTAGTAATATTAAAGTAGCGATACGACTTGTGCAACCTACTAACTGACATATAATCTCTTATCTTACATTTAGAATTCGACACATCTGTCTTATATATACTCTGAACTTCCTAACTACAGTGAAATGTAAACAAGTTTGAAGTAATAAGAATATGTGTGACCTGTATTTAACATCTCATTGCATAAAGGTAAATAGCATAGGTCGTTGATCCAATGATTCATTATCTCATAAAGTAAACACTGTAGGATCAGAATTTTCAGCTTAAGTTCCTCTAAATATTTATTCCCTGCAAACATTGGATTTAGTGTAAAGATACAATAAAACATACCGGTTTTTGAATTTGAACAGCATGAATGTCACGTACAAGATAGATGCTGCAATTAGAGTCACATACCTCATCGAGAGTGAAGAGCATATCTAATCGGCTCTGTGTCAACCATGCAGGTGACTTTAACCAGCGTGAACTTACAGGAATAAAAAGAAAACTTCTCTTCAGTTCGTTTCAATTTCACTTCATTCCATTTCCTTATTCTTGAATTCTTATTTTTGTTTCATGTTTCAAGAAGCATTTTATACTCACTATATTAATCTACAAGTTTTATTATAGGCGCGGTTAACACTGTATTGACAAATAATAATAATAAAACTAAAATGCCAAGATTCCTCCGACTCCAATTTAAAATTTCATAATTTTAAGCCCATTTTGATGAAACTTGGTGAAATCTTAGCGTTGAGTGATTAAAGTTTATGGTCAAAATGCTTTTTAAAAATTTTTTAATCCAGAGGGTTACAGGATTTTGAATTTTTAGGCCTACATTTTTTGAAAACTCCATATTTCCTTAACCGCTGATCGAATTTCAATGATTTTTGCAGACGTAGCGTATAATTTATAGCCCTTTTTAATGCAATAAAAAAACACATCGAAAGGCGATTAAAAAAATCTAAAATAAATTTTTTATTCAATTTTTCGCTCAAAAGCATATTTTATATTTCTTCTAACGTGAATATTTTGATTCCTTATAATTTGTTTATAAAATTATCAAATAGTATCATGATGAAGTATCACCTTGTCGATAAAAACAAGTAATTTTATCGCCAAGCTATTACTTAAAGAACGAACAACCCATTGTGTTCACTATTTGATAATATAATTTGTTTGTAACAAATAACATTACCATACTTATCAAACATGTTTTGCTTTCACACATCCCTGCGCCTTAAATCCAAGAGATACTGAGCGTATACGTTTTTTTTACAAAAAGATAAAAGAAAAATAAAAGAATCAACATTTGTTTTAAAAGTTACTTTGAACATTGTTTTTTGATTTCGCTCTGTACTGTGCCAGTCGTTGCGCGTGGATAGTGAGGTCGCGCGGCCGCCCTAAAAAATTCATAACTCCCTTTAATTTGTTTATTCTTGAATTGCATTAAAAAGGCCTATAAATTATGAGCTAAACCTGTGACAACTATTAAAATTTAATCAGTGATTTAGGAGATACGGACTTTAAAAACAATCTGTTCTAAAAATTCAAAATCCTGTAACTCCCTGAATTAAAAAAAAAATTGAAAAACCATTTTAACCATTAACTTCACTTGCTCAACACGAAATTTCCCCCAAGTTTTAATAAAACCGCTAGAACTACTTTAACTCTGATATTTAGGAAATGGATTGACCCTTCATTTAAGTTGACAAAAACTTTTAAGGTATAACAATTTTAGGTATTCTTTTTAAATGTGTTCATTTTTCATTGTTTAAGTCATAAAGCTACAAATTTAAACATGTATGTACAATTTTAGCGCTTTTAGGAATTCTTTAATTTACAGGCTTCCAATTTGAACTTTTAAGTTATAAAACAGTAAAAATGGTTTTCGAGGCATGACCTCCATTGATTAACGGCAATGTCATTTTTATATTCTCATCATAATGAGAAGGTATTAGATTCATGTGAAAACTGACTATCGCAAATTTCTTTAAATCTCCACGTTTCGAGACATCCTGAATCCGAAAAAAAACAACAGATTTTACGATGGTCTGTTGTCCTTGGTGTCGTCGTCTGCATACCGGATAACTTTTGAAAGACTAATCGGATTAGGTTGTGCTTCGGCACACGTTTTTGGGGACCTAAAAGGAAGATCAAGTTTGTTAGTCAGCATTTTTTGACCAACAGTTCTGGTTTTAACCACAAAAAAATAATAAAAAATCAATTATTTTATTTTGTGGTCAAACTATGCAAGATACGAAGAAAGTGAATAAACAAAAATTGTTCAGCCAAAAAAGATCTACAAATTTGTTATTATTCATCTCTAGATAGGACGCGCACTTTTTTAAATTATAAAAACAAGACAATGAAAATACGTCTGTTTCGATATAAATGCTTATTATGAATTGCAATAATATATATTTATTGAAATGATACATTTCTAGGGTTAGCTGCGAACAAAGATTAATGTCAAATAAAGAACAACTATTTGATTAATCATCGAAAATAAATGTTATTCTTTTTTTTTTTGCAATATCCGAATAAGCAGTCCCGGACCGAGGTACAGAAATTAATATAATATACATTTAATATAATGTAGAGTTGAACAGAATGTAGAAAAGTTTGCGTTTTGGACAAATTTAATCGAGTACGAAGCACGAGATATTTGATGAGAATGTTTTCGGAAAAGCCTAAGGAGCTTTGAAAATAGAGAATTTACAATCACCAAATTACAGTTATCGGTGGTTTAATTAACCTTTAATTTTAAAATATCTGTGCACAAATGTCGGGGAAGTACAAAAACCGAACGCGAAGCGCGAGATTCAACAGGCGCGCAATGAATAAAATAAACCTGACTTACTTTATTATATATTATTAATGTATTTACGTTTTTGGTCCCATGCTAATAAAACAGTAGCGTGAAAATTTCTTTACTTAATATTAAAACTGTATTTAAAATATTATAAGAAGCAAATTATTCATTGTATTAGAAAACCGACCGACTTCCTTGAAGCCTCTAATGCCTTATTGCTTATGTTTCACAATTAGCCATCACTTCTTATTACCTACATTTTTCATCAATCGAGCATTATAGACCGTTATGTTGACACGCTCGTGCGAACGAGAAGTCTTCTACTTTCACAATCACAAACTTCTCTCATCCTTGATAATATAAATAGAAATAAGACCACAATCTCGAAAACAGATCCTTTTCACCGACACCCAATACATATGCCTATATCTAAATAATAATAAACCATTTTAATAATGAATTATATCAGCAATATTTTGCAAAACAATGTATAATTATGCTAATCAAATAAATGGAATCTTATTAAAAAGCCTGTTTGAACAAAGTAATAGTAATAGCCCTCTCTGCCATTACAAAACTGCATCCTATAAAATTGCAGGTGTAAATTCATGCAGGTTTTACACATACCCATTAAAGGAATTGCTGACTACCACGTTAAAACTTCAGAAATATGATTTTCCGGGAAGATCTTTTCCTGGAGCATAAATTTTCCGAATGGTATGTGCTCTGTATACGCCTTTCTATTTTTCAAAGCAATATAGCAAGCGCCCTTACACCGTGAGTCGGTAGTGGCAACAATTAATCCCATTCGCGATCAAGAACCCCTAGCGGTTTAATCGCTTTATGTTTCTCTCTGTCTCCTTATCTCCCGTAGCGAGTGAAAAGTCGACCCGTGTATATGATATCAAGCATATCGTCGAAAAGGTACTGAGATAAAGGAGCTTCCTACCAGTCACGTTTTATAATAATTCGTTGACCTTCACTTAGGAAGTATCGTAAACGTCCCAATTAGGTACGCGGAATGCATTTAACAAAGATCTATGAACATTCTTTAGAAGTTTCTTTAATATTCTTCGATTATCTTGATCAATTTCCTTACACTTATTTGAGTACTACCAATGCTTACATTGTTACAATTCATGATATTTTACAAAAGCACACAATAAAAAAACATAATAAAATTAAACCTCCCGTTTGCACCTATATGTCACCTGTAGATGGTTAAATTTCAAATCTACGTAAGTGGTCTACGGTCATGGGAATCGAAAATCTCGATTTGATCTTTCCAGGCATAATCAAAAATAAAAGAAAAACATTACATAATAAAATGCAGATATGCCAAAATAAAAAAGTGTATAATAAAACTTGGAAAAAGAAAAGGTCGAATGTTGAAAGAGAAGTTTCTTCATATATTTTTTTTTAATTAGATGAACATTTCACAGTGAGAAGGTACTAAATATTGTCTTCTGCGGAGAATAATGAATAAACATCATTCCAGAAACTTTTTTGTCTCCAGGAAAAGCTCCTGTTGATGAGCCTACAAATACCAGTATAACGATAGTCCAACACCTTTCAGCTATAGTTTTATGTGTTCCATCTTATAACTTTGAACAAAAGTGCGACGAAGCCGACTATATAAATATACGTTTCACCCGATGCTTGGGATTCCTTTCTGCATTCTGTTCGTCCGAAGGATCAAAGAGAAACGTCTGAAGTGTTCGTTAAAGAAATTCTTATTACTAGCGAGATCGATTCTACCTTTTGGACTCAAGAAACATTTTTTACAGGCATACAATTTGCGTTGTTGAAAACTTTCCTGACATTAACTTTACAGAAATATAGACGGCATCATTAATCTCGCGCGTGTAGTTTTTCAATTTGAGGGGGAAAACAATTTGTCATAAAAAATAAAAATTTCTAATGATAATTATTTATTTGTTCAAAGTTTTTGAAAACTTAAATTCGAGCTAAAATTAGATTCTGAGAACTCAGAACAAGGAAATAAGTATTATCAGTTTCTTTTTAAAGTTATATAAATATAATTTTCCTTAATTGCTTGAGAAAATTCAAAAATATTTTTGAAGATTTTGGCAGATGTGTCGAAAAAGAATGTAGAAAATTTAAAAAAAAATTGTTTTACAGGATTTTAGAAAATATTACGAAAAATATTTTTAACTTTTTTAAAACTTTTAAAATTCCTAAATAAACTTAGTATTTCAAAATATTTAAATTGACTCAAGTTTTTCCTAAAGCTTATAAAAAATTCTGCAAAATAAAAAAAATTGTTCTAAAATCTTCCAGATTCCGATTTGACAATTTTGAAAATCTTTGAACATTTTTTGAAATCTGTTTAAATATTCTCTTTAAATTAATTTTTCAAAATAAAAAATCATTTTAAATTTTCCTAGGAATTGGAGAAAATTTTTTGATTCTCTTGAACCCCTTTAAATTTTTTCAAAACATCTTTTTCATTAAATTTCCAAAATTTTACATTTTTCAAAATTTTTTTAAATCTTGAAATTAAGCATTTTTTGAATATTTTCAAAATTTGTAAACCTTCTAAATATCTTTTAAAATTATTTAAATTTAGCCCGAATCTTTTCAAAAATTAAAAAATTTCCCTTAAATTTTCCTGAATATTTTTTATGCAAATTTTGGAAATGAATTAGTAAAACATGCGGAACTGATTCAATAAATAAATTATACTTGTAGCTGTTTGCATATCCAAATTATTTTCACTATTTCGAATTTACAATTGTCATGCTGAATAGTAACAAATTTTCAAGATACTAATAAATAATTTTAAGAGCGAAGGCAACGAAAAAGCTGATAAATACACCTCATCTAATAAGACGTTCCGCATCCGAATATAACTGTGTTTGTCTAAGCAGACAAAAATATAGGAAGCCGCGTAGTATAAGACAATATTTTTTACATTGATTAACAAAAACTACAAATCGTTCGAGCCAATTCTAGTTTTAATACAGCTGGGCGTACACACGAAAAGGCCCCTTATGGTCGGTATATATGTATTACGTATACGTCGGTATTACGCATAAGGTCATATAGCTGGGTAAATTTCCGGAATTTTTAACCTAAGACTAACCCCTTAGGTTGAAAAACAAGTTGCCGGGTCATTTTTGTAGTTGGAACTTCGAAAAACTCGCTTTTCAAGAAAACGCATGTTTGGCGAGTGTTGTAAGCGCATGTGTTATACTTTTTCTTCGAACATGAACTTTTCCAGTTGCTTTCGGGATATGAGTACAGTGTCAATAGATTCAGAATAGGTTCTAGTATCATCCCCTACTTAAACCCGAAAATGATCATTTTGACCCAGACTGAAACTTTTTAAAATCTTTACGTTTTTAAAGAATCTCTCTAAATATGAAGTCTTGAAATCTTGCTCTCAAGTTCAGCGAAATCGGCCACAGTCAAAGACAATTCATTTTCTGCTAAATAATGAATAGATAATACAGTAAATTTGTGAAACTTTTCCGCGAGAGCCAGTCAAATTTTGTTTATTTTTTAAATGTTACTAAATACTGGCAAACTACTTTACAATTTTTACTAGCCAAATTTGACTACTCATATGTTAAATTTCACTAACTCTCTGTCTTTTATTACGAATATCTGAAACTGAAGTAAAAAAACTGGACTAGTACAAAATATTACTTTTGTGAATATTTTTTTAAATAAGGTAATATATTTTGTTGTGAACAATCTCACGAAAAATTTGTTACTGATCCAATCTCGGATTTAATTCAGTTCTCCACTTTATTTATTTTTTATAGAAAAGCTTGTGTTTGGATTATATGCTAAGAAAGTTGAAATTTATTAAACAGCCTAATTTTTCAAGTTTATAAGTTTGTATGGCTTAAGATTGTTACATTCATTAAGGCAAAGTATGATTGAATAATAAAATTTCAACCTCAAAGCAAATAACTACTTTCTCAGCAGATCTATTCAAATGCAGTAACTAGAAACGAGAACAATGGAAGGAAACTTGCTTTTCCGAATTTGTCTGGAATGTTGTGTGATGACTGTGGCGAGCAAAACACGGATAAATATTTTGCTTCCAGGTAGTTGGCGTAAATTTCTGAGCAAAGTATGGAGCTACAACACGGCTCGAAGAACTATGCGTACAGTTCGATCGGCATGTGTAACCCTCCTGAGTACGGAAGGAATCAGAAAAGGGAAGATACAAGGATACAACGATCCGCGGCAGAAGCGACATCACTTTACGTCTTTCTTCCTGGAGCAACGATACCACTGAAGTGGCCGTTTGCGGCGCTAACTATGCACTAATTTGACGCAAATCGCTTCTCAGAAGCAATGCCTCAGGCCTTCTCTTCCCGGCTTCGGTGCCGCGTAATATTTTGCGGTGGATGCGCGGCTACACCCTTTTTGTCAGCTTCATTTGTGAAGAATAGCAAATGACCGCGCGCGGCCTCTATCCCAACAAGAATTAATCGCCCGGAACGCTAAGTAAACCGGGACATTCATAGCTTTACCCCCTTTCCTTTCATCCACATTCCAAATAATTTTCTGCAATATGACCAGTTTTGATCAAACTTGTTAAGATTATAAATTTTAATAATGCTAAAGACCTTGCGCCTAGACCATAAAAGCCTTATTGTTTTTATTATAAAACCAAACCAACGTTTCAGTACCGATTTGCCGGACCGGTTAGTTTGGCTTTATTATACTACAATATGAAAAAGTCGCGCTTATATCTTTTGTCGTGAACCAACTGGTACTTGTGATTGGAGACTGGAACCAAATAATTGGTGTTGGTATCTGAAAAAGTTGAACGTTTACCCTAACCAGCTCATATTATACAAATTTTAAATTCTTTACTATTATTTATAATTTATTATATACGTAATTTTCTGTGCTGGAATCTCTGATATAAAGAGAGGGGGCGCAACTGGTAAATGGGGAACATTTACCCTCGCATTTACCACTTTGCAAGAAAATTATAAATGTTACATCAACTTTTATCTTTAGAATCTCCAAGCAACCTATTATGCAATTACAGTGAATAAAATAAATTACGATCAGAAGAACCTTTATTCCTTAGAGTCGTAATTTAATCAATTTTTAAGATCTTAATTTTCAGAAAACAAAACTTTATAGCCAAACGGACAAAAGTAATCTGGGAGCAGAAATGAATATTGCACGCAATATTCACACTCGTGAATCGTAAAGAGATTCTTAGGAATGGCTCAGACCACTTCCGACATGAAAATTGTGGAATTTATCAAAGCATAAAATAATACGGTGGCTTCAAAATTTCCTGCGAAATCCATTATGATCTACCTCGATTGATCACGTATAGAGCATATGAAGCTTGCAGGGATTTCTATGAAAATTGTGAGATAGTATAGATTACAGAGCACTGGTTGTGTTCCTCTTTTTGTAGATACATTTTATCTTGAAAAGCAATGCCATGCTTTATGCTATTCTGGATTAAAAGAAAGAAAATATATTGATTCCTGATAGTTATTTCGTGCAGTGGAACAAGCTTTACATGGTCAGACACATAAAGAATTACACAGTTGATTTTACCTTTCACTGCGTCCGACGACGTGAAGGTCATTCCACTGCGTGAATGATCCTTTTCAATTAAAATTTATAAACTGATTTTCTAAATCCTTTAATGAATAATGATTAGACAATTTTTTATAAATGGAAAATAACTAATCATAAATTTCTAGGTTGTACTAATTAAGAGAACAACAAAAGAATTTCGCTGAAGAAATCAAAGCAGTTTGTTTAGACCGCAATAGTTTTTTGACATTGATGGAGCGAAACATTCATTTACAGATCCATTTAGTTTGACTCACTCATTTAGTCAGACCAAGTAAATCATTTCTTCCTGCGCAATATAATTTGAGCTGCGGTTACTTGTAACAGGAATTTGATTTAGGCTCTACAACTATTAATTAAGAATTACATATTGCTAATGCTGAAGCTTTGAACTTTACCGATTTTATTCCAGTGTTTTTAATTATAATCTAAATTCAAAATTAATTTGAATCTTGTCCTTAATAGAAGAAGAATCATGAGAAATAGGACTAAAAGTTGGAGAAAATGGAGATTCTATAGTTGGTGACAATTATTAATAAAACATCTATCCAAGTTTAAATATTTTAAGTTAAACCCGAGTTCAATCCTCAGATGTTCCACATGTTAATTTCTAATATTCAACACATGGTTTAAACTATACGGAGTGCAAAAATGTCTCACTGTGATCAACTTGGGATTCTGAATAGAGTTCCACTAGAAAGTACCGGCTATGCGACAAATCAGTAATATTGTATCAAATTTTCTTAAAATTTTTTACATGTCAAAATAGGGACAAAGCACTAATACTAAAAAAGTTCAGTTTTTTTCTTCAAAACATTTACAAGTGCTCAACCGTTGATGGGATTTATGTTTGCAAAAGTTTCTGCTGAAACAGGACGAATGTGGAACTATCTCATGCGTTAGTCCTATTTCAGCAGAACCATTTTATAACATAAACCGATTAACATTTGCCAAAGGAAATTAGAACCTATTTTGAGATTTTTTGGTACTTGAGTCATATTTCGGTAGTACTTTTTTGCGACACAAACAAAATAGAACTGTTATAATACTTTTGTCCTTACTTGGACTTTAAAACCAGTTTTAAGAAAGGTTTGGTACTTCATGGGTCTTTATTTGGGATCTTGAAATTCTATTTTCACTTTTTTTTACCCAGGGTTGAATTCAATTGATTATTTTTAAGTCCTTTTATTCACAAATGTTTTTAAATTACAAAAAGTTTCAACTTTCATTTTCCATATAAAAACTTGAAATACAATTACAAATTATAGATTAGAGAAACTATTTTTCTGATTGATTTTTGAATAGTTACACAATCTATTTTACTCTCAGAAGAATTGAAAGCTATTGAGTATGAGATATCGATTGATATCAATCATATGGGATTTATAGATATGGGCCACTCTTGCGGGATCTTATAGGATCTTGGGCCAGATGACGAGAGACGATGCGACATTGAAACGCGTTACTAAACTAGCTGTAAATTAACCACACCAGAATCGTCCCAGTTTTGTGTGAAACATGTTCGCATGTTGCGTGTGCTTATGCACTCGCATATCTATATGCAACGCATAAGATCCCAGTTATAACTAGATCGCTTGAGGTTCCTCTCGCGGTATAAAGCATGCAAACTAGTGCACGATTCTTCCAAGGACTGTGGTTAATGTCCCGTTTGATTGGTCGCTTAGGCGGTAAGAATCGAACCATACTCCAGTTCTAGCAAACCTTAGACCATTGATCCCTTTTGTTTTTTCGTTTCTTTCTCAGGTGGGAACCACCTTTTTACAAAGGTAATCTCAATTCAACAAAGCAGCTTCTTTATCGATTTACACTTTTCATGGCAAATGAGGCTAAACTTTGTCTACTTCAGCTTAAGACTTTTCCAATAATTCGAAATTATAATACAACTTTCATCCATTTTTTTCTTCAATTTTTTCGAATTCTTAATTTAAAATAAGGATCGTAATAAGTTGTACAAATTTTATATATTGTAGAAAACTGCCATTTTTCATCTGAGCCTAAGTTGCAGAATAAAATTATTTTCTTCTAAATTCAATGATTCCAACTGAAAAATAGGATTAAAAAACATCGAAATCCCGACTTTTCAACACGAAGGCTTCTGAATATACATGCTTTCAAATTTAAACCTTTTTGCATTTAATAACTTAAAAATTATATTTCAATGCATATCACTTATCAATTTCGAAAGTTTTTGCGATTTCAAAACATAAGGCACTATATGACTATTATTTAAAAAATCGAAGTCTTTAAATCCATTGGTTTTTAAATTTAATTTATATTGAAGCCATTCAAATTTACTAGCCTACTAATTCCACGACTTTCAAATTTCGAATGATCCAAAAAGAATCTGCATACAAAAATGCACTTTCATGACGTTCTTCAGAAATAAAGTAACATCTTATGTCTTTCTCCTTTCACACTCTCTACATTTGATTTAGTGAAAATCCACTGATTAACAATGCCAAGTCGTTTAGCGTAATCTTCAGTTCAAGAATTTCATTACAATTTTCGCAGTTTTCACCTACTCTTATAAGTATAGGAAAGCAGCGTTATCAATTTTTAATACAGCAAAAGAATTTCTAATTGAACTCAGAAAGGTCTTCCAAGGCAAAAATAGACTTCAAACAAAATTTTGTAAGTTGTTTGTGAAGAGAAGATTGATAAAGAAACGTTTCCATCAACTCTGAAGTATTTCGTCTGACCAAGTAAAACTTGCTCTACTGCATGAAATATCGCTCCCTTCACTCTTTCTAAGCTTAACTACTTGAATGCAAATTCATTTATTTTATCAACAAAAGCAATATTTCTGCTATCTTATGATTACGAAATAAATAAATTTTCATTTGAAATTAATGTATTGATGTTGCAAAAGATATTCTCATTTTCTTTTAAACACTGACATGAGAAAAGTATTTAGTTCAGACAAGAAAGCGATTTGGTTGCTATAGAAGCAACAAAATATTTTGTTCCACCAAAACTAATTTTTTCAACAAACCTTTTGCTGAACTAAAGTTTTATTGACCCAAAAAAATTCGGGTCTGGTTAAATTAACAAAATGTGTGTTGATTGGACAAAAGTTTTATTGAACGAACCGAATTTTTCTTGAGTCAACAAAAAATTTGTCTGAGTTAACAAAATATTTGTCTAATAAAATGTTTCTTTAGTTTGCATTAAAATGACTATAAAGGACCAACATTTTCATAAAATTCATAATCTCTTTGCAGAAATAACAAAATTCACAATTACTTACGATTTAAGCATTCCAATCTGGCCCATTCCCTCCATGATTTTTCCAAATTGGCGTATCTCGTCTTCTCCGAAAAGCAGTTTATACCAATCACCAAAACTTCAGAAAAAATCGTTCTTTTTAACACAGCACTCTGTCCGCAAAAACCAAGGTCCGCACTAAATTTCTCTCTGATAGAAAAAGGCTTCCTTAAAAATTCACGGGATTTTTGGCCCACCTTGGTATTTCACAAATTACTTAAGGCCGAGGATGAAAGAGGAAATGCGTCCGTTAAACTTGCGCGATTGTTTCGTTGCTCAAAAAGAGCGCTGGAAGAACTCTCGTCTACCTCGGAGAAAAGTGGGAGAAAGAGTCCCGTGAGAGGATGCTCGCAGAGTGGAGCACTGCGCCGTAATGACATGGTCTAGGAGATGCCAGGCTGTTTTGTAATATCGCCGGTAAAAAGTGAATTTCCCGAGGTGGGGAAACACGCCTAGGGCCAATCGGAAAGCCGCACTCGTGCCGTTCGGCCAATCAGAGCACGACATTCCAAAGTCCTTCTTCACCAGATGGTTCCTGCTGCATGTTATCTTCTTCTCGATGGTTAAGACTAGATATTACATTTCACTAGGCTCGAGTGATGTAATGCGAATTCCTACCTCAATCCAGAAAAGGATCGACTCTGCGGCCAATTCTCAAATCAGGAGAACAAACTTTCTGCAGACCAAAGAAGCCATTGATAGACTAAATATGTACATTATACAACCCAGGGTGGGTGAAAATCGAATTTCATTTTTGGAGATCATTTTTAGGGTTTCGGTAAACCCGGGTAGAAACCTTCGGTCGAGTACCCGTCTGTCGTATTTGAGCCTTATATTTTTGCAACTTACTTTTTAGGCCTTATTTCGAGAGCTTTGTTTTGTGGGCGCATGGTTCTGGGCCTTGTATTTTGGAACTTAGCATTTGAGCCTCATTTTGTGGGGGGCTTATTTTTGGGATTATAGTTTTGAACCTTACAGTTTTGGACTTAGTGCTTGTGACATAAGGCTTAATACATGAGATTTAGGAAATAAATTAAAGCCCTTCTTTCTAGTAAGCGCATGTGGACTATTTTGATTAATTAAAACAAAATTATTTTCTTTCTTTTACTGGACCCGAATTTATAAATAACACGTATGGAATATTAATAACACTTGAAAATTGCGTACCTGAGACTGACATTTTTTCCTGGAAATATTTTTGCTGCCTTTTTCAGAAGAAAATATAACTCAGACAGTTTTTCTCGAGTGATAGTAATTTCTAGGATGTCTTCTTTAGCGGACATCAACTCGGCAAATGCAACTTTTTGCGACACAAGATCTAAGTCGGCTTTCTGAGATAGGTATGCATTAGAGTACATTATTTTTTCCATAGAAACATTGTAGGCCTTATTAAGGCAGCTTCAAGGAATTCTCAACGAGGGCAATAATTAAACTTTATAAAGATGTATAAAGTCAGCAGAGGCTCTGTTTTAAAGAAATCCCTAATAATATTTAAATTTCAATTGTTGAAGATACTGTAAAATTTCTCTAAAGTTATCTTAAAATTATGTTTCAATTGAGAACTCATAAAATGATATTAAATCTCTTTGGATTATAAGATCAGGATAAAATGTTAGGATAAATATCACAATATCAATCTTTGAAAATTGCACTTTAGCGCATTTTGTGCTGCAGTACTCAGACATCCAGATGTCTTCTTACAACTTGACATACCTTCAATTGAGATATATACGAGATATTGTAGTAGAGTAGTTCCTTGTGCGTACAACATAAAGCACGTCGTGTTCGCTCTTAAATTAAAAGTCACGCAAGGAAGAATTAATTATACTTTTTTTTTACTACCTATATAATTATTACGAATGCATTTTAAATTTAAACGAGCAGTTACATTTATAAACTTAACATCCGGTGTCTTCGTTATTCCGTTCTTCGATAAACAACCGAAGCCTAGTTCCACGAAAGAATCGGAATGACGCGCTTCGAACGGTAAAAGATGAAACAATTAGATCAGTTTAGATTATAATCACTCATGCGGAATGTTAAGCATTCTTTTTGCGATGCTGCGGGCAATGTGGAAGAAAACGATGCTCGTATATCGGAAGCTCTGAAGTAAACATGTAGATTCAGTGATATTGGTGTGCTGTAATAAAAGATTAAGAAGTTTCAATCCGA
>UWNZ010267698.1:1031-11619 GCA_900474215.1 Andricus inflator
TTATAGTTTCACACTTGAAGTATTTTCACTTTGAGAAAAAAAAATTATTTCGAGTGTACAACAAATGAGCTGCAACAAAAATGATCCTGCTGTTTTTCTGTGTTCTAAAATGAAACATTTATATACTTTTATACATATTAAAATTTGATATAATGATTTTTAGGCATAAATCTATCACTTTTTGAATTGATTGCAAATACAATGTATAAACTTGTTTCAACAAGCAATAACAAGATCAATCTTAAAATAACAATTTCATCTATGTCCATTTGTCTACTACAAATGTTTACAATTAATTGAAATTGATACACCCAGTTAATGAATATTCATAAACTTAATTTCTACACTCCATATACAACGAAAAACATACGTTTAATGTAATGTCTATATGCAATTATATCGCACTTGGCACAGGTAGAATTTATTTAAATTCAATTTCTACACAATATTTTCTGTTTGAACATTGTATATTGTATAGAAATCAGAGAATATTCAAATGACTAACCATAGATCTCGATTTGAATTGACTGCAATGTGTGAATGGTTGATTTCTATATGATAGCGAATCTAAGAGCTATATATTACAGTGACGTATCACAAAATAATCAATGAATCGTTTTCGCCATTATCAGTATATATTCGACATAAACCGTTTGTATTATTTACGCATTGAATGGTCCATATGTAAAAGCACGTATATATCTCGATTCCCGCGGTATCATATACACGCCTGATTATAATTTTCTTTTGAATCTCATAGATGTTCTTGTATAGATATCAGTATTCTCGTGTAGTCTTGATATAGGGTGGTGGAATTATCTAATTAATTTGATGAGATTACAAAATTACCACTACTTCAATTTTTTCAATTAGATGTATTTCTAAATTATACATATTTAAATGGAAGATGAAAAAGTCTAATTTAAAAATTTTGAAATATTAGTTCGAGTGTGAAAGCAGCTTGAAAGCTGATAAATACACCTCGTCTTTTACAGTGGCACCCATCCGTATGTCAGCAAACCAAGCGAGGATAACCTCGGCGATCGAACGATAAGACTTAAACAATTCCATGTGTTCAAGCACAAGTTTTAGAATTGTTTGATATGAAACATTTTCAATTTTTAATACTTCTATTTTGAAAACTTTTTGCTGATTCCATATTAAAGGATGGTTGTAATAATGAGCGGATTATATTTAACCCATTTTACCGCATTTACCATACTATTTCTAAACTTTTGTTGTAAGATAATAATTGTAAAATGTGAGTTTCGAAAGTGTGCTCAAAGTTCCTCGGGTCAAAAAATGATCACAAAATTACTTTGGACGAAAAAATAGTGCTTAATGACATCCTCCCATTAATTTGAAATTGCCTAATAGCTAATATTGTATGTTTTAGTCAGAAATTGTCCCATTTCAAAAGTACTACTGTAAAGAATCTTTAAATCCTGGACGTGTTAATTTTAAACTTCTTAAGCTTTAAAGTCGTTTAAAAATCTTAAAAAGGGTTTTGTTTCTAACGGCTTTAAATAGAAGTCATTCAGTTTTCAATATTCTATTTAGAAATTATTTAATTTATTTACAAGAGATCTTAATTTTTTGTCCATAGTCTTCTAAATACGGAAAAATGAGTCAAAAATTTATTTGAGCCTGAGTTTAAATTTCAAAATGTTAAGTTATTTAAATTCTCAAAATTAAAGTTGTTGAATCACTTGAACTAATTAATTACTTAATCGATTAATGAAAATACTATAAAATGCACATAAGTTAAGTCGACTATTTAAATCAGTAATGAGAAATTAATTTTTTATTTTGGATACCATTATCAAAGAAACCTATTTGTTTACCGTTATACTATCTTAACATATAGGATCCTGTAACATTAACCGATTTTTTTTCTTATAATGCCTTGAATTTATTAATAAAATTAAAAAGGATGTATGCGCATATTTGATTCAGTAGAAATTAAAAATTAATAAATTGTGGTTATCTGGTGAATTCGAGAAGGAACCATTTTTTTCGTCAACAGCAATCATTCTCTCTTTCAAAAAGTGGATTTATCACGTTTTGATAGCTAATTATTTAATTGTGCCTCACACAATATTTTAAATTAAACCACTTTATTGAAAAAAAATTGAATTAAGAAAATTTTAAAGTATATTCCAATTGCACAATTGCTTACATTTGCAACGTTTGAAAAATTTCGAAATGAAACATTAAAAATGGAAGAAAAGCAAATCATGAGAATTCGAACACTTTCCTACATAAATGTCGTAAATCGTACAATTGTATCTGAAATCTTTAAAATTAAATCATTGCAATTAGAAATTAGGGCAAAATTTAACATACTGAAGTTTTTTACATAGCAAAAACTGATTTATTATTTTTCTTATAATTGATTTTCGGGTTCCAAGAGATTTACAATAAAAGTAAATCAATTTAATATAAAAATTAACTTTTATCAGAAACGTCTCTGAGCAAACTATATTCCCTTCTCTAAAAGAACCCATATATCTTTAATAGGAAAGCATGAATGAATACTAAATTTAATTCAGACCAATTTCAAGGCGTATCAACTTTAAGTATTTTTTATTGTGTTCCCACAATTTTTCAATTAAATAAGAATCCGAGTTTTCAGTTTTGGTAATTGTAGTTTGATTTTTATAGTGGATATTACAATTTCTAAAATGAATCATAGCAAATTGCTACGATATCCAAGATAGCAGTGTTACCACCAGAAAATCGGGATGCTGATAACACTGCTGTTTTCCCTTCTTTTTCCCGCGAACATAAGAGAATTTTATATAAGGTTTACATTATATAGGCACTTATTACACCATAGTATACAACTTTTAACGTATACCTGGATCAGAAAAGTATTATCGGTTTAAAAATAATGAGAAAAATGCAATTATTCTTGATTTTGATCTTTGACCGCGTTGCACGAACTGAAAGATTTTTTTGCACCAAATTTCAATCATTTCGACACCCATTAGGAAGTTTTTCTCCCCTCCTACCCCCCGAAAACGGAGAAGAAAATTTTTTTTCCCGATACGCTCTACTACACAACAACGACGTCGAAAATTACAACTTCATTCACATTTTTCTACGTTGATGTCAATTGTTTTTCTATTGTGTAACAATTGGACACTATTTTGGCTTAAAAAATGACAACTTGTAATTTAGTGAGTTTCTTTTTTCATGTAAGCCCTTGCCTTATAATTTTACTTTTGATTAATTTCATGTCGTATCTATTGAAAATTTCTTCTATCACATGCAGCGCTTTCTCCAAGACTTTTTTTACACTACCTATTAATATTACACTGAGCAAAAATTTTGTTTGAATGAATAAAAGTTTTGTTGTCCCAACAAAATTTGTTGATCGCTATAGAAGCAAGAAAACCGTTTTGTTGAAAAAACTAAATTATTTTGTTGGACCCTTTTGTTGATCCAACCAGAAAGTTTGATACGCTCATCGAGATCTTTTCTGGCACAACAAATTAACCATATTTTTTAAAAAACAATAAAATTATTTGCTTGAAGGAATGCTACGGTTCTGTCGAAAAAGAATTGTATTTGGTAGATATAATAAAATATTTATTTTATGTGAGAAAACGCTGAAGTTATGAAAATTAATGGATCCAATAAAATGCGTTCAATTTGCAAAGAATTTGTTTAATTAAATACAATTTAATTCCATCCGGGAATCTAAATATTTAGAACACATTCTCCTTGCACTTTGGCTACTATATATTATTATCTTCCTCTTTTATTTAATTAAATTCGTATATATTGGTTAAACAACAATAATGAAAGGGAACATACTTTGTCTTACTACCTTCCGAATCCCTATCCTATCACAAATTGTATTGCATTGTGTAATAGTATTTTGAGTTTTAATTCCATACCCTATTATACGAATTTTGAAACACAAGTTTTTGAAAATTCAATAACGTTATAATTGCATAAAAGTTCACACGAAAGTACTTATCGCAGTGTGAGCAATGGAGCATATAGTCTTGCTTCTTGTGAAATATGATAGAATTACTTTATCGAGTGATCGTATCTTTATACTTATATCTAATTCCCGACGGGCTCACGAACGCCGCAGCACTCATGGGTGCCGAGCGAATCATTAGTACTAATTAAGCGGACTCTTTCGCATTAAAGGTGAATTAAATACACGTGTAGTTTGCGAGCATCAGCCGGGGATATTATCAGCTCGATCGCTCCCAGTATTCGCGATATTTGGTGTCAGGCATTTTTTCATCGGCAAAGTTACAGGGTGCAAAACGCGTGTAATTTGACATTTATTTGCGACGTAATTCGTGTTGGATTTGGGTAAGAAAGTTGGCACGAAGCAACGAGAAATACGTTCACAGCTTGCATGTCCCAGAAGTGCATCGTGGACTGGTCGTGTGGTGCTGGTGGTGTCATGGTGCTGGTGGTGCATTAACGAATTCCACTCATGCGAGCAAACGCGTTACCAGTTAAGGTGCGTCGATTTCGTTTCGCTGAAAGACGACGGTCTTCGGGGCGTGAATGTAAATGCGAATGTTTACGCCTCAGGATGTCCCTTCGCGCGACCAAAAATGTGCACGGCGCCCTTTATATTGGAAATGAGTTGTGCTCCAGTTAACGACCACCGAGTTGGAAACACACCTGGTCTTGACTAATGTTCCAAATGTAATTAAGAACAGTACCAACAATTATTGAGTGCTGAGATTCGTCTTAATTTATTATAATTTCGACAGATCAGCCCCGTTCAGCAAAATAAAACGCGCTGATTTATTCTCAAAGCAGTTAATTCAGAAAGTTGTTTCACTTTTCTAAAATTTACAATTTAGGCAGTTCTAACTTGGTCAACCAAATATTTTATTATCCACATAGTAACCAGATTCCATGGCGGAACCAACAGGGCAACAGCGTTGATTCGGCCAAATCGCTTTCCGAGTGTACCAAAACAGTTATTGTTTATTCATTCTGTGTGGGAAGTGCATGTCGATTTTGCACTTTGATATACATCCTATTAAAATTTTAGCAGTACTAATCAATGGAAGGAATCGTGAGACAAAGAGCACATATTAGACTTAGTTGGGAAATGTGAAAGTTATGATTCATTACCTGAAACATTGTTGTACAACATACAGAGTAAATTAAATTATTTTTTTATATTCACCGGATTAGTACTGCATTTACAGAAAAAGGGAATGATGTCACATAAAAAATGCAATCTATCGAAAATCTGAAAATTTGTCACATATCCATCTTATTAAAAATTTTTTGAATTCTTTACAAACATTCATGAAAGAGAGGGGACACATAGATAAATAGGCATATGGGTAACATTTTCGATTCAAGTCCCATTTAAAAATCTGAAAAATTACAGAAAATACAGGTGAATTTAAATTTCACAAAGTGATGATATTCCAAACTTCTCAAAATTTTAAACCGCTTTTCTCACATTTTTCTAAGAAAAATGTACGCTATTTATACAATTTTCAACTTTTTTGGGCGGAGTTTGGTTAGTCTAAAAGCTACATTCATGTGCTTCGAGATTTATACGACTTTTTTCACACCATTTTTACGACTTGATGAGTCGCTACCATGGAGGGGAAAACGAAAAAATAAAAAAAATGATATAAGTGAGCAAATTTTTAATTTTTTTAAACTTTTATTATCGGTATTTCTTGTTCATAAAGTAAACAAATATGTATCCACATTGCGCATTATTCCGTTTTTAGGTCACTGTCAATCCACTCATGAATTTCACCTTTCCTATTTGCAGGATTAACCCATGTAACCAACATTTAGGAAAATTCTTCATTTTCACCTTCATGATTGGGATTTGAACCCATGACAGCAAATCAATCAATTTACAAAATTTTTTTCGATTTTCATAAATTTGGTTCGCTTCACACAAAATTTGTTTAAATTAGACAAATTCCTTGTTAAACTCAAACATATTATTTATCTTATATAAGGTGAAATGAATTTTTGTTTAATTTAGTTCAAATAAACTTTGGTTTGATTTAGTTCAAATAAATTGTATTTGATTGTGTATTCAACCAAATAATTTTCCCAGTAAATATAAATTTTCTTGTCAATTCAACAAAACGTTGTTCTATGCAATCGAAAATTTGGTTAAACCAATGAAAAAATTTTGTTGCACAAATACAAACAAAATTATTTTGTTGAACAAACCAAAAAATTTTCTCAGTCCTGCACTTGTATCAAATACATTTTCTTTCAACCAAAAAAAAATATTTCTTTGATCCTATATCAAAAATAAAGTTTGTGTAATTAAAAGAAACCATTTTCTGTGCGTATTCGAAAAGTAAAAATATGATTATCATACAAATAATTTTGAAATAATAATCTAATTTGACAGAAAAATAAGAAAATAGCTCTATAAGTAAGTCCATATTCTAGATCTTACTTTTCAAAAACGTAGAAAATTTCAAGATTACTGTATTGAATTTGAAGAGCAATTTAAGTTAAAGATACTGGTTTTGATATTTAGTGTAATACTGTAATTGAAATATCAAATACAAGAATATAAATTTTCAATTCTTCATTAAATTTGTTACTGGAAGTGGAATATTTTATTACATTGAAAATAGAAATTTGAACGACTTAAATTTGATATTTTGAATAAATAGGTATGAAAATGAACTTTTTGTTTGAATATATTTTGTTAGTTTTCAGCTTTTATTTAAATCAAACCAAATGTGTGTATATTAAACAAAAACAATGTTTAAGATAAGCAAATTTTGATTGGACCCTATAGCAAAGAAATAACATATTTCAATTTATAACGACAAATTTTTTAATTTAAAACAATTTTGTATGAGAGCACTTTTGCGAATTTAAACGTTTAAAAAGGTAGATTAAATTGTATAGGGTACCGTGGCGCGATATGGGCATAGGGGGTAAGATGAGCCACTCAATTTTCTCGTAGGCTATAATTTGGTCGTAACTGTTCTTTGCATTAATAACAGAAAGAATGCTATTAAACTTCTTAAAAAAAAAGAATGTTTTACTTAATTTGATTTAGATGGATTATTATTTATTAAACTTTAAGCTTCTAACAGAATTATATATAATTGTGAAACAGAAATAGGTGAAATTTGGATTTTACTTCTAAGTGTCATACGGGCTCAGAGAACCATACGCCAGCTGCAATATTAAGTCTGCATTAGAAAATAATATGAGTGTTTTCGTTTCATAATACTCTAATACGATAATACTTTTACTTGTAAATAATTTATACTAAGCCATTTCATTGAGTGGCTCATTCTGCTCAAGTACATGGATCGTTCCCGATCCAGGCATGGGTATAGATATGAGCCAAGTGCACTATTTTTTAATTTTCGTTACTAATCCCACATATACTTTTTTATTTACGATTATCTTGGTAAAATTATTTTTAAAGATGTTTATAGAATCTATATAACAACTCACTTTCAGGAAAATAAATAGCACATGTAAAATACCGATGTGAAAAAGACAACTATATCCATGCTCCACACTACCCTATTTTTAATCGCGTTTTCATGATTTCGATTTTCATCGAACTTTCTTTCTACTTATAATATAATTATATAAACGCGTACTAAAATATTTAGAAAATTTAATCATTGAAGACTCTGCTCTTATCATCATTAACACTAGCAATTAGCACACACAAAAGTATAGCAATAGTTATTAGCTATACAAATATGTGTTAATTAATTCCATTATATTTCTCTAAAATTTCAAACGGGGATTTTTGACATTCTTCTAAATAGCCATATCTGTTCATTTTCACATTTTGTACCTCACACCGACTCGACACTTCATATCGGTTTTACGCTCATGTAAAAAAGTTAAACACGGACTCCTGATCGGTTCTTGAACGATAATAGGATGTCAGATAAATGTTTTGAGATTCGACGAATAGAAACGCATATCTCGGTTGAGTAGCAGGTAAGTGCGTAGCGACTAGCGACAATGTCCTTATTTTCGTGTCTGCAGGTGCCGCAAGTGCCACTCGTTAGGGCTTCTTCGAAACGAGTCTGACTGGTCAGATGCCTCGCTTAGTGCAAACATGGCTACCCTCGCGCGTGACTAGAACGTTTGTCTAGGAATGAAGTATAGAAAAGTCAGCGAGACTTGATAGCTAATACGGAACAAATTCGATGTATTGCCTGTAATTATGATTGAAGAAACCCAATCTGGAATATGATAGCATCTTCCGTTTGCGTGACCATGGTTTACTTGCTTGTAAAAGTCAATTAAACCCTTGCGAACATGATTTTATTATTCATAAATAGCTGAATATTTTGTATATTCGTGTTACGGCTAGATTAAAATAATTAGGAGTTGCCATACAGTTCCACAAATTAATCACCTAGTCGTAAATTTATTTGTCCTGTTGACCAGGATAATTTTGCTACTAGTTATTAACTGAAAGTGTTCATAAAAAACAACTCAGTAATTTCCTGCAAATTAATATAAAAAATATACAGTTTAGCGTAGAAAAACTATATGAGACTGTTAATTTTCACAAATATTTTATGTACAATATATTTTATGTACAGAATTTTATGTGAAACATTTTATGTGAAAGACTTGATGTAAAACATCGTCCATTAAATCCCACGGATTCTAAAATGAAAAAATAAATAAAATAAAATTTCAAACCGTTGGTATGTAGGAATAATATCAAGAAAACAAATGTTATGAATATTTCTGGCCGGCAGCGCATTTTTAAATCATGTTGGACATGGACACTACTTGAAAGAAGCTCGTAATTCTTTTGTTGATGCAATTCTTTCATCTTTTTGTCATCAAGATACCAGGACGTTTTTCGGCGCGGAACAGATTTGTCGAGTAACAATGGTCTGCTACCCAAAAAGATCAAACGCGATTCTCTCTTGGGATCGTAATTTTAATTAATTGGTCACCCGTCGGAAATATGCCAAGAGCAAAGCATTTCAGAATTATGCTTCAGCCAATTTAATTAACCTTCCGGAAGAGAAGACACGATATACAAACTACAAATGCACTAGTTAATTAGGTAAAACTAGATTTAAATAAGATGAATGCTACCATTTACCCATGTGTTACTCTTGGAGTGCATTTCTTAGTTGATGATGGACTGAATTGCTTACATTGTACAAACAATAAATCATTGTGCCAAAGATTTGTTGAGAGTGACACTGTTTTCCGTTGAGCCGTAAACGACGGCACTTATAGTAAGTGCTGTTCTCCTTTGTGCTATAACTTATTCCAATTATAAATAAAGAGAAGAATATAGTTTATCGTTTATTTTTTCAGTAGCGAAAATCGAGATAGATATCCAGATAAATAAGTCTAGATTGTTTTGTGTCAAAAATTAGCATTTCTAAATTGAATAAAAATTATAAGACTTGCTCCACCAGTATAGATTTTAATGAAAGTGATTATTAAATTAGCTAGTTTAAATCAAAATTTTTGAAATGAAATTACTGTCTTTGTAGATCTGACATTATATAATTTTGATATACTCATCTATCCTTTTGCATGGGTAAATAAATTTTTTTAAACAAGATGAAAATTATTGTAATCAGTCATTAGTTATCCGTTTCATTGAGATAATGAAGCATGTAATCGAGTAGGACATCAATATCTAATGGTACACCATAAAGTCTTCATATCTGGATTTATATGGCTAAATTAGATATACATATGCAAATTGGATGAGGTAAACTCATCTTTATTTGGATGTGAGCTATTCTTGTGGCCCATCTCAACCGGTTTATATATTGCTATTATTGTGTTGATAATATTTATTTTTCGTTCAGCATTCTATATGGGTGCAATGATACCGATATAAACAGAGGATGATGCAAAGTTGCATCAGTGTATTTTTTTGTCTTAATATTTGATAAGCTGTTGTTTAATTAACACATTAACACCTACTTGGTGTCGTTTAAATAACTGAAAACTGATTATACTCTGATCTATTACTAACGTTAGGTCCAAAGAGGAACAAATAAGAATCCGATACATTTTTATTCAACAAAGAAGAGCAGATGTAAAGTAAAATATGATTACTTAAATTTTAATTGTCCATCCAATTATGTCTTGTATTATCCATTTTTAAACTGTTATCTGTTGTATTATCTGATATTCAGTTTCATATAATAGATACATGCCTTTCTCCGAAATATCAATTGCTGTCACCATAATTGACTCAACAACTTATCATTTAGGCGATTCTAATTGAGTTTTGTAACAAAAGATACGGTCTACATAATGTGAAACGTAGTGAATGCAAAACAATTTAACTCAATTTTTGACTAATTATCAGTTAACCCGAGGATTTGATACATATTAATTAGAGGGTGCCACAAAACATATAGATTATTATATTTTTTCTTTGGATTTAAGGTTTAAGAATCTGTTCTTTAATGCAAATTCATAAACACATATAAGTAAATAAAAACACAAATCGGATAAATTCTGATGGGACAAGAAACGACAGATGTAAGATGTAAGATGTGCTTAACAATCATTATATTGCTGAAAAGCATGCCAAATTAACTGATTGTTTGGCTACATATCT
>UWNZ010268222.1:2012-12794 GCA_900474215.1 Andricus inflator
CTTTTGCGTTTTCAAAGTTAGAGTGAAATCGGTTCGTCTTGTAGGAATAGAAGTAAGTAGGTTTCAGTCAATAATTCTTGATTGACGACTGAAAATATAGGTATAGGCACAGTATTGTTGCCATAGTAATTTCCTATGAGTCTACGTTCTTTAGAGAACAGTATTGGTATATATGTAGAGTAAAGCTTATCGATATCACGCAAGAGCGTACAGTGAAATGGAAAGACATAATTATAACAGTCCTTAAAACAATGTTGGTATGTCGAGAAGGTATGTGTGCATTTTCTACACGCACGCACATGTAACACATAGACCTCTTTAATCCACGTGTAATAGACTATATATCACTATTCCGTGATTCCATGCTGGCAATACTTTACGTATCACCTGAAAAGAAATTTTCTTTTTCCTCTATTTTTTAGACGACTTTCTACTTTCTTATTCCATATTCGCACAAAAGATGTATTATATTATTATACATAAATAATATCGACTAATTTTATACATTTATTTAGACTAGGTATTTATTATTTAAATGATTACTGATTTTAAAGCTATGGAATTATGGATTTCAACAGTTTCTAATTTTTTAAAGCATTCTGAAATTCAAAGCCTGCAAGATTGATCAATTTTAAATTTCACACCGTCAGAATGCAATAATTTTGAAATCAACCATTTATAACTTTATAATTTGAACTGTTTTAAACTAAAAGCTTAAAAATTATCTTATAATTCAAGCTCCTAAAGTTAGATACCTATGTAATAAAAAAATTGGACGTTTAAATAATTCGTAATAAAAAAAATAATTATTTAAAAGTGTGAAACTTGTACAATTTCAAATTGAAAGCCTTAATAGTTTTCAAATTTTAAATTACACAGATACAATATTGAAAGCTTCTGTGACATTGTGCATTTCTAAGCACTTCAAAAATTAAAATTATTTAATTTAGAACGCTTTGAGTTTAATGATTTGTTCAATTTAAAACGTTTCGAATTTAACAATTTTCGAGTGTTCAACCTCGCATGTTAAAACTTAAAATTCAGATGACCGGGCCAAACGAAAAAAGTGTCCAATTTTTTCTAAAACTTTAGCAGCCATATGTACTTGTGAAAATCAATTTAATTTAATTCTACACTATTTGCATTTTTAGATTAGTAATGCACGCTGAATCTTAATAAACAATTTTGATATATACTCTGGTAATATACGAGACAAAATACTTGATAAATTACCTTGATAGTCAATTTTTTTAAATTAATTAGATTATGGAAAATACGAATCTATGCTTCGCAGGCAAGGACAAGAAAAAATATGCTTTGGATCTGGATGTTCTCGAGATACGTCTTCCAAAAAGGGGATGAGCGCTTTTATGAGACACTATTCTTTAGAGGAGTATCCTAACATCTCTCCATGTACATATAATGTCCTCGATTCTTATAACAGCATCCACTATAAGGTATAAAATAAAAATAAAATATTATTGATCAAAACGATGATTAATATAATTATAAAATAATAAAACAAAAAATTAGCCTTGTTTAAGCAGCACAAGCAGAAAAGGCTACAGTGGTCTTGCAAGATTTAGAACAACTGATCAACACAATGAAAAAATTCCAGCTCCTTGTGATTATTCACCTCCAGTGCCTTTTTACCCAGAGAAAAAGGAAGCGAAAGCCCCCTTTTCTTCCACTTTGAGACGAAGAACTTTTTTAACGAATACAAATCCTGGGTAAGGTTATGTTCTTTCTCTATATTTTCAGAATTTTAGCTTCAATTTGTATAACTTTGATGCTTCCTTAAAATCATTTTTAAATTATCGCCGATTAATATTGATAATTTTCAACTGTGAATTATTGTTTGGAATTGGGCAAATCGTCGTTTTAATAAAAAAAAAAAACCCTCATTTTCACGAGTCCAACTTAGAAAATTAGGTTTTATACTAATAAAAGTACCTATTTAACAGGATATTCTGATTATTCTAACCAGATTTGCCTATGATTTTAAATTGTTTAATATTACACGCTTTCAAACCTGAAATGTTTTAATTTGAAATTTTTCAGTTGTGAATAACAGATTTACTTTAAATGCACTTTAAATTTGGCTTTGTTTCTTTTTTAATGTTTTAAATATGAGCATCATATTTTAATGTTAAATTGTTAAGAGTTCCAATTAAAAAGTATTGAATTTAAAAATTTCCTAATTCAAATATGTTCCCATTTCAACTGCTGTAATGTGAAATTTTTGAATTAGCTTTTTTCAATTTTAAATGCTTTGAATTAAAAAAGTCATTCAGTATTTTTACTACTAGCTTATTACTTAGTTACTACTAGTTTTTAGATTTGAATGAAAAAAGTATCAAAATTTGATACTCGAAATTCATTGAATATGAATATACATTTAAAAGATTTTGAGTTAATAATGTTAAAGCTTCATAAATAAAAATCCTTTATACATTTGAAAGCATCTAAATATCAATTTGAAAGATTCAAATTTAAATTCTTTAAATATGTAAAACTCTTGGATTGTTATCAATAATTTGAACATGTGAAAAAAATTGGAACCATGAACTTTTAAAGCTTTCGAATTTCAAAACATTTTATTTTTAAATTTTATAACCTAAATTTAAAAGCCTATTTTTAACGCTGCAGAACGAAAAAATTAAAAAATGTTAATTATTTGAGTTATTCATTATTATTAATAGTTTGAAAGTGAAAGATGATTTTTTTTAGATTTCTAAACGGTTAAACTTTAGAAGATTTTACTTACCCACTTTCCATTCCACAATGAAAAATGGTCCCAAAAATACTATATATTACTTTTTAATTTTACTTACCTCAGTACTCAATTTAATTTCTGAATACAAAACAAATTTATGTTTGCTTTGCTTTCCTATTGTGATTCTTATTTCCCAATAGTTACTTGAATTTGTTTCAAATTAAAATTCGTATTCTGAAATCCAGTAACTTTCATTCATTGTTTCAAATTAAAATCCGTATTCTGAAATCCAGTAACTTTCATTCTATCGAGAATCCTGAAAAATATATGTTTGAAATTTAAATTAATAACAATAAGTAAAGTATTGATTTTATTTCTAATTTCTAAATTTTTCCAACAGACCTGGAACACACAATCCTTACCAGCAAAGACAGACCATTTCTTTCAACCACAGTTTCGGCGGACGAGTTCAAATGTGCCTTCCAGTTGAACTAAAATGTTGCAGTCGAAACACCGATGTTTGTAAAATATGTGAGGAACCTCCCTTTGGAGATTATTGGCACTGGAACAATCAAGTCTTTCTCTGTAGGCCTTGCATGATCGAAGAACGCAAAATTCATTCGCAATTCAAGAGAAACGAACTTTCTAAATTTCGTGTAATTATTATAATCATAATAGCTACATATTTATAATTTCAAAACTTAAGTCCTCAAATTAAAGTAGAATTGAATAAAAAGCACTAGCTTAATTACCTAATTCAATTATCGAAATGAAAGAAGAAAAACTTCAGTCCTAAAATTAAAAACCATCACAAATTAATTCACTCCCAAACATAAAATCTGAAAATAAAATACTAATTTACTTCCAGCGACTGCGAGACTGTTCAAGAATTCATTCCCATGAAGGAACATCTGCAAAAATCTGGCTGACTCATCCAAAAGAAATTGTAAAATGGGCTCACAGAGAGGCATATCTTTCTTCTTTTTTGCCTGACTAGGAAACTAAATTTCAATTTCTCAACAATTTCCGGAAATCGATCAAACTCAGTTATAACTTTGTCCATTTCTAGCTATTGAAAAATCGCAATGAAAATAAAGACGATAATAAAAATTGAACTATGTACCTTGAGAATTAAAAAAAGACTAGTGTGAATCTAACATGTAATCTATTCTCAATCAACATTACAGTAAGTCACTTTATACCTATATCCAATATATTTGAGCGCTATTTACAGACATATTGTATAAAAATATTGACATGTGGTTGCACGTAGAAGTTTATGTCTAATATATAATAATTAATAACTATAGTTCGTCGCACGAATTTCAAACGACAAATAGAATAATCATCTGATATTATTACGTATACGTGGTTATCAGTCGATAGAGAAAGAACACTTTTCGTAGAGGAAATTAGGTATCGTATATCCATACAATTTACAGTAACGAGTTAGTATCTATTTAACACTCATCGCTTTGTAAAAGATTACCAATGAATAGATTATTATAAATACAGAATGTTAAAAAAAAACGAATAGATCCGATTTTAGTTTGACTTCTAAAATTCTAAAGGATCTCAGAAGCTTCGAGTAAAAACCTTTTTCTAAAAGCTGATTTAAGATTAAAGTTAAACATCACTTCTCAACGATTTTATAGCTTTTTTATTTGATATTCTGATGAAATTTGGTTTTAATTGTTTTCCAATACAAACCTTAATTTAGAGTTTGTAGAAAAACATTTTTTTTAAAGTACTCCAAAAAAATTAAAGTTAGCAATCTTCAACGTTAAACACTGTTCCCGTGTCTTTTGTAAATATTAAGAATAAAAGCACGCTTACACTATTTAAAGACATCAATATCACGCGTCAAAAACAAATTTTTTAATTCAATTCGTGTTTGAAACTAAATTCAACCATTTTTTTCGTTACTCCTTAACAATTTTAATACGAAATTACGAATTTGGCGTATCACTATTGCATAAATCACTCAAAAATGTATATTTCGTATACAAATGTAGCATATTTCAATTACTTACAATTACATATTTAGAACACAATTTTTATTCTATAGACACGAGTTTCGAACTGATCTGTTTAAAAAGATTCGAGACTTACACCAACCTTCTTTAATTTTCATTAAAATCGACGTGATCGAATTTAGTTTGAATAATAAAAAACGTGTTAGAAAAGTTGTAGTATTGGAAAAAGACTATCTCATTCATTCGAATCTGGGTTCAATAACTTCGTCTTGCAAGGATCAAGTCCTCTTCTTATTCGAAACAACTGGAATTTAATCGTGGAAGATAAAAAATATATATAATTTTTTAAAGTATTTTTTGTGTGTTTATAATTCCGTCTCCAATTTCGGAAAGCTACTAAGTTTGAAAGAATCCGAATTATAAGAATTAAACATTTTGAAAGAGTTAAAAATTTTTAAACTACACTTTTTTTAAAACCTTTCATGATTTTAAAGAATTTGAATTTGGAAGTTTTCAAAAATATAATAAAGACTTCGAGTTCAAAAGCATTCAGATCAAATGAGCTTTGAATGGAAAAACCGTCCAAATCAGAAAATTTTCGAATTTAAAGACAATCTAATTTTTAAAGTTATCCAAAATTGAAAGCAATCCACTTTCGTTTTTTTATTGTGGAATTAACAAAATTTAAGTGTTGGAAAATTTAAACTGATTTTATTTAAAAAGCTAGAAATTTTAGAATTTAAAATCGTTCAAATATGCAAGGCTATCAATAAAAAACGCTTTCAAATTTGATTGATTACTAATTCGATTTGCTAAATTCAGAAGAATAAAAAATTAGAATATTTATAAATTTGAAAGATTTTTCATGGAAAAAATACTACTTTTTCAGTTTTAAAATATACAAAATAGAGAGGTTAATTAGTATCAATATTGACGTACATCTGAACTCAAGAAAGTTCAAAGAATTTTAAAGCACTAAAGTGAATTCAAAAGAACCAAAAAAATTTAAAAAATCAATTGAATTAAAGTGGATTTAAAACGAATTCAGAAGAATTCGATAGAACTAAAGGAATTTAAGAAAATACAAAGAATTCAAAGGAATTCAATAGCAGGGAAGAATGAAACGACTAGAGAGTCTGAAGAAGCTTACATTAATAAAAATAAAAAAGAAGTGTTATACTAGTAAAATGTCTAGAGCCGGTAATATCAAATACAATATTTTTTAAAAGAATAATTATTTTAAAAATTGGCCGAATTTTGAAATTTTTGTCTCTAAAGCGATCTCTGCCGAGGCTTCAGTCATAGGCCCGAATTAAAAGAGGTTAACCTATCGTACAAAATTTAAAAGCATTATAATTTTGAAATCAATCAAATTTAAAGAGCCAAAATTTCAAAAAGTCACTAAATTTCATACCTTTATGTTCGGTTTCTTGAAATTCAGAAGAAACTGTGCATAATTTAAAAATAGGAAATTCAAAGGTTTTTATTTTTAGAAAAAGCAAAAAGTAGCAAGCTTCTGATTCATAAAAGTTAAAAATTTTTAAATGGCTTCGATTGAAAAAATTATCCAAATTTGAAAGTGTTCAAACCTGAAAGATTTATAATGTGATTTTAGAAAAGAGAAATATCAATTTTATAAACTTAAAAGTAGAACATCCTTTTGAAGTTTGAAAACACCCCATATTTGAAAAAACGTATCTGAAATTAAAAGATTCAAATTTAAAAACGCACGCACTTTGAAAACACAAATTCAAAATGCATCCAGGTTTGAAAATTGAAAGCTGCCTAATTTGAATATAAGTTTGCAGATTTGATATTTTCTGTATTCACTCTTAGCTTCGAATTAAAAAAAAGCATACAAAAAAATGTTGGGCTTCCTAATTTATAATCGACTTAAATCCTAAAGAATCTAAATCTAATTTTCGAAGTTTAGAAAAATCCAAAACGCAACAGGTTTAAAATTCAAAGAAAGAAAAAAGAAAAACTACCTTAACTCGAAACCGTTTTAACAACTAAAATCATCTAAAACTATCTTTTAAGATTGATACAAGAATCTAAACTTAAAAACTCAAACAATTAAGGGCGTTTTCTATTAACTCATTTCTATCTTCCACGAATCCAATTTCCTAAAACTTACTAGATAAATAAATACAAAATTTACAAAAGTATCAAAGTATCTCTAAATCTTTAACTCTCGGACCCGGATATTCGAGAATCGCGTTTTCTACTCGCCCTCTTATCCGCTTCCTCAACTGGATTCCCACCATCAGGCGCTTGTCTAGAAATGGTTGAAGCCGAGGATTCCGAACTCGTCAAGGTATTTTCATCATCTGTCTCCGGTTGTCTCTCCGTCAAATTATCTATTGAAATAGAACTGACTGATTTCGAACTATTGCTCGCCATGAGGTCGTCAATACTAGGCCTCTGGATTACAGTAACATCAATATTTCCATCCACATCCTCGGAAATACCAACGGGAGTCGATCGGAAAACCCCCGAGCTATCGTTCTCAAACAAACTCCTCTGATTTGGGCTCTTATTGTCGCTTTTCGCCAAGGCATTGTTCTCGATCAGGTTTCTTAGCCTACTTAATCCACTATTGATTGCCGCATTGAAGTTTTCTGTATATCTATTGTCCAGCTGCTGAACAGCCTCTCCTTCTGGAGTTGCGTTTCTATTTTGCACGTCTTGGGAAACTGAGCAGCTGTAAGAATTGGGACTGAGCTGCACATCAGGAAGTAAATGCTGATACAAAAGAGGATTAAAAACATTATCTACATCAACGTGACGAAAATTAGCTGCCATCAAATGAGTCGAGAGTTCATCGAACTCGGCTGAATCGTTTTCTTCCTCTGCTGCCAACTCTTCCCTGATCACGTTCGATATTTTATTCCTATTTTGCGAAGTACTGCTCACTACTGACTCTGATCTGAAATGATCAGCAAGACTTTGGGCTGAAGTCGGGATAGAACAGATCGAATTTTCGTCGTGGGAATGTCTAATCTCTTCTATGTTCGACTGAGTCACGAGAGAACTTTGATCTTGACCCCTTCTATGCAATATTTCCTGACTTCTTCTATTTACTTCATCTTGACTCGTTCTATTAATTTGTTCTTGACTCCTATCACTTTGAAAATAGCTGTTGTTGTTACTAGGCTGTAAATTGCTCAGAAATTCCATAATGTTAATCTTCATTGGAAGCATTCCGAGTGGAGTTGGTGGTGTGTTTAATTGTGAGGAAAGTTTATCTAGGAGATGATTTACGTGCATTTTTGTTCCTTTTATGGGATTATCCTCTTCTTGGTCGGAGGAATGGATGCTGTGAATGCTGGAACGATCGTTTAAAAAATTCTGGGCAGAACGAATATTGTAGCTCGTTGAATATCCCGTGTCGGAGAAATTTGTGTCCATTGTTATTGTGTTGGTTGCACTTGAAGTGGAGCAATGGTTGTGAAAATCGTTGGAAGAAGAGGGCTTTTCATCTCGATGAGATTTCGAATTTATTTCAGAGGAATGGTTAGTGCTTGTGAGAGGTAGAACACTTTCTCTCTTGTTTATGGCTGTATCGACAGATTCGGGAGATTTGCTATTCGCTCTTTGAACTCCACCACACTCGTTTTCGGTCGGTTGTTCGTTGGCTTCAAAGTTGTTATCAAACTCGTCTTCAAAAGCATTTTCAGTTACATCGTGTAATCGAGATTGCAGCCTTTTTGTAATTTCGTTAAGCTCTGTGAGTTTTTGTCTGTAAATAAAAATAGTTTATTTGATTGAGCATTTTTTTGGATCAGTTGTTTTTAGAATTGTAATTAAATTAAATTCAGAATAAATCTAAATTTAAATTCCTATTTAACGTCCAATATTCAAATTTAACTACGAAATTCTCGGAAATTAAAAAAAACGAGAGTCTAACCAACAAATTCGGACAACACGTTCTTGACGCTCTCTATTTAAATTTAAAAAGCCGAAAGAAAATATAGAAAAGAAAAAGAAGGCAATCTCCAAATCCCCTTCCTTCTTTTTTCTCCTGACTTTTTTTATTTTTATTTTTTTTTCAAATCTCAATCAAAAAACATTACCAAAAATCTACCAACGTTTCGGTGTCCATCTAACACCCTTTCCAAGTCAATAAAAATGAAAATTTAAAAATGACATAAATGGTACAATTTAAAAAACTATTCAAGATATCGTAAATTCTTGCAATATGGATCTGGAATATGTTACTTACTACAGACTTTTCATTAAAATTTGGTGTAAATCGGTTGGATGGATTAGGTTGCAGAGGTAAAAAATTTGATCTTTTTACAATCATTAAACAATAATATTTTTTATTCAAGAGAATAATAGCTATTTGTGATACAAGGGTGAAAAATAGGTGATTGCCGACGAGTGTGAAACTTGCAACATTCGCCTTCAGCTTACGCTGCAATCACATGAGTAGCGATCGCCTGTACGCATGTGTATCACACGCAATTTTTTTGCAACAACCGCCGAGAAAAATATTTAGACCTTTTTTGCACTTTTTCACCAATTTCCGATCCCGTATGGTGGTTTCAGCCAAATTCACGTATGTTTTTTTTAAAGAGTATTTTTATTTTGCCGGTGTGCAAAGTTACGTATTTCTAAAGTGCGCATGCGTGTATGTTGCGTCGATTCGCAAAGTAGATGTTTTCCAAAGTACGCGTGCGCCATTATTATTCTCGCAGAGTCTGCTTCTACACTTTCGAGGTGGGTGTTGCAAAAAATATACTTGTATAAAATGTTATAGAAAATGAAGTATCGGTTAAGTTCAGTGAATCTAGACACTTTTTCAATTTTGAACTGAAATTGAAAAATCCAATCAAGCTGTTTTGGAAATTAGCGTTGATCATTACGAAAGTAAGTGTAGTAGTATACAGTTTGTCGGCATGAGAAATAACAAGGGTGAAATGGTATATGATACAAATGAGATACTAGATGCTTTGAGAGACTCTTTCAAGGAATTATTGGGAGGTGAAGCATCACAACTGCGACATAGAACACGTTGGTACGTTGGAAAACCCGCTGGAAAGAACCTGTGCCTCTGCGGTTAGGGATATAATTAAGAACTTAAAGAATGGTAAGACTGATGGTGAAAAAGCGTTTGACAAGGTGGATAGAAGTAAACTTTGGGAAGTCCTGAAAGTTAGGCCTCTTGGCTGTTTATTATTTTCATGGACAAGTGTCTAAGAATGGACCTCTTCGACGAAGGTGTGGATCTCGGGACAATGAAGCTGCATGGGTTAATATTTACAGATGATAAGGTTGTTATGGCAGAGTCAATCGAAGGCTTGTAGAGAATGTTGAGCAGACTGAATACTAGCATGGAGAACATGGGTTTTAAAATTAATGTGTACATAACAAAAATGATGGTGTTTGAAGGAAAGGATGAAAAATAATATGGAACATTGTCTTAGACGATGAAAGGATAAAACAAGTTGATAAGTACGTGTATCTTGGTAGTTTACCTACTACTGACGGAAAGATCGATGGAGAGATAGACAGGCGCTTAAACGAGGGCAGGAAGGTTATCAGGAGTGTAGGAGCCATTACGAGAAGTAAAAATATAACAAATAAATCCAAAACGGGTAAGAGCAAAATCGCTAATGGAAAAAGTCATCAATGAGAGGATTCTTAAAGAATGTGGTGTACAGGAAATATTGTTTTAAAAGTATGAAAGAAATTTGTTGAGATGGTTTAGATATTTTGAGAAAATGAAAGAAGAACAACTGACGAAACAAATATATTTAGGTAAAGTAAATGGTAGCGTAGCCAAATGCAGACCGAGGAAAGAATAGCGGGAACGTATGTACGAGACTCTAAGTCGAAAAAATATAAAAAGCCACAGAAACACAAGAGCTTGCATGAGAAAATGTATGGACGTAAAGGAAGCTAGAGGTATGCCAGGACAGAAAAGTGTGGCGACGAAGAGTTTATAAGAGATGCATGATGAAGAGTGCCAGTGGAATGAGAGACGCCTGAAACGAAAGACCTTGGATACTAATGGGCCCGCGCGGAGACCTTTACATGGTGACTTTGTGAAGCTCTTCGATTGGGGTGATTGCTAGAGAGATT
>UWNZ010268248.1:10374-20681 GCA_900474215.1 Andricus inflator
GAGGATGGTAATTTCTGCTATAAAATCCAGTTTACATTAGGCCAGGAAAACGCTATGAAGGTATAAAACTATAAAGGTATAAAGGAACTCGAAACGATACGACCTTAGCAAGCTAACCGATCAGGGATGTCGCTTGCCATTAACCTGCCCCTAAACATCGCTTATGGATGGCCATTATCTGCACTTTTTTTCAGAACTGGATACTTATTTTCCTTCCTTTTTCATCCTTACAACTTACACCGCTCGACCTTGAACGTAGAAGGAGCGAACAAGAGGCTCAACTGGCCGATATTATCTTTATGATGACCTTGAGAAAAAATTCATATGATACTGTAGATGGTACTTGAATCGATGTTCCGATATCTGTAATTTTCTAGTATCGGCAATAAAATGTATAATCTATTTTAGAACCTCTGGGATTCCAGTATCAGTGTAGAAACTTTGCAAGGCCTTTGTAAGGCCTTTCTAAGGTGAATTCCAAGATTTAGAGGAGCATACGGTCCGACGTTTGTTGACGCTCTTCTGGTCGTAACATAACTTATTGTTAGCTTCGCAGGGTTCCCCGAAGCTTGGGCCATATTTATGGTCGACGGCGGCCATATTTATTTTCACGAAGCCTCGACTTGGCAACAATTACGCGAAAGTGCAGCGGGTTCTTCTCCGAATTAGGGATGGCAAGCATGCAAGGTATCGGAACACGCCTACCAACTTCGTAGACATTCGTTAGGTTCACTACCCTCGTGTCTTGCATCCAACAACTACTCGCCTTGGGTTGCGGCCAGCGATTTATTATCAGCCCCAAATGATCAGGGCAGGACAGCTGAGCAACTCGCAGTTCCTCCTTTTTTATTTCTTCTTCTTATTATTGTTTTTTTTTCTGCGCAACCCGAATGCATCTTAACAACGCAATTTATCAAACCTCCTTTCATCCAAACCGTCCACGTAGCAATTAACGCGTCCACCACCGGGATATCGTATTTTAAACTTTATGGCATTGACACGCCCATACCGAATTCGCTAGCATCACTTTTCAGAGATTTATCGGTTCTTGGCAATATGGAGAGTTATTTTCTTTATTTATTTTTTTGGTATTCCGACTTAGTCAGGCTTATTGGTACTTATTGAAATTTAAATTAATTGGTTAGTATACTCGTCGAGTCTATAAATAACGGGATTAGCCTTTTTTCGGGGATAAGAGGAACTCTCAAGGGAAGTTATTTTATCTTCTGGTATCATTATGCGGTAATCTTCCTTCTGCGATTTTTATCAATCCCGCTCTGGAAATCGCAATCGTGAGTGGTTTTTTTCCTTGACCGTGAAAGGATTACGTGAGACTTTCACCTTATGTAAAGATCTGGCTTGTTGTGCCATATTTGAGGAAGTCCTCCATTTGACTTCCTTCTTTAGATTCGCTTCTTTAACCTTTTTTATAGATGACATCTATCTAATGGAAACGACCCAAAACTTAAAGAAGCCTTTCACATAATTAGTTTAACTTTCATCTATATTTCCATCATTTTCTATTTTACTTGCGTAATTCAGTTTTATTAAATGCAATTTGCTAATCTTTTATTACTATTATCGCTAATAAACAAGCGGTTTTATTCCCTGATGGTTTATGTCTACCTATCCAATGTTTAAGATTTCAAACTCGTAAGTATAACGCACAGTTGACGTATCGCGACCGCTTTATCAGGCATAAAACTTACGCTCCGGTTACAATTATATTTTACAGGGGATTGTAAGTAATGATTGGATCGCCAGTGAAACTAATCGTTTAAAATACGATACCTCACAAATGCTTCGGCCAAGCCTATTAGTTGGTTAACAGCTCTGGTATTTTTTCATACCTGCTAAAAGAAAATGCATCTGACATTCTATTGAAACGATACGATTTGTGTAATTGAGTTCTAATTAGACCCTGAAAAAATTCTTTGTAGATCATAAAATACCTTTCTACTATGATTACTTATCTTGATTTGCACAAGTTTCTCGATTAGAAGAGTTAGTCGTAGATATAAAGCATGTTAAAGAATCGGATTAATAATAATTTGAATGATCTGCATTCTTAGGTCGTTGAATCTTTGATACCCCACTTTACGGTTATCTTAAGATTGCAATTGTAAGCGTCGGGCATCTGGCAATTTAGCATTGATTCCCAGGCAGCTCGTGAAAAGCAAAAAAGGGTCGGTACGTCAGCATGGGAACATCCTGCCCAGAATCCCCCTTGAGCAGGTTTCCAGCCAGAATATGATGTACGATCTATGATCCATCGAGTTACAGTTACTGGCAACCGGCCGTTACCAATTGATAACGCGCGATAACGAGGCCATTGGCATCCTGGCGCCGATCTCGTCGCTTCTCAGCTTATGTAATTTTAATCCTCCAGATGCAGTCAAACCACCTCCATTTCCTGCACCAACGACACTTTCAGTTGTACATTATTCAACCAGTCTTTCCTTCAAGTCAAATATCTTTGGAAAGTTCTCAGTACTTTCCAATTCGATGTAGTTTGTCACAATATCCGCAATAAAGTTTTATATTTAACTAGTGCTGAAGAGTAAGCAATACTATTCAACTAAAGAAAATCTTTAGCTTTTAGAATTTCTGCTTTGAAATTTTAGCTTCATATGAGTTGTAGTATTCCTTGTTGCATGGAGATTAACAAAGAGAATTGAAGAGGAGGCTTACTTGTGCTTTTAATTGTTTAGGGGTTGGAAAACATAGTTGATAAAATAGCCTGATGGCGTTTGTTTTTATTATTTCAGGATGGAAAACTAGGTTAAAGGTGGAGCTTACTGATGTTTTTAATTGTTCAAGAGTTTAACAATGGAATTGAAGTGCTGGTTTTCTGGTATTTTTTTTTTTTTTTTTGGAGATCGAAAAGGAAGTTAAAGAGAAGACCTGTGGTTGTTTTCTGGGTGTGCACAAAAGCTCGCGAGCTTGCAAGTTCGACCCGATTCGCGCGACCTTTTCGAATGCGAGTCGAGCTGATCTGAGCTGCGAGTTGCGGGCTGAAAAAATCTTTCGGGCTGAAAAAAACACTCGAACTGATAAAAGCGTGTTTCGCATCAATTATAGCCTATTTTTAATGCATGGAAGTCGTTGATACACAGGAAAACACATTTTCTGGAAATACATAATTTTTATCAATTTCACGTAAAGGAAAAAATAAATAAATTCAACATTTGACCTTGAGTCTCCTGCTAATTAAATTTATTTCAATTTCAAAAACGGACTACAGTTACGGAAGATTCCGTAACCATAGACAGTGCGAATTAAAAGGTTTAATTATTATTTTTGAAGTATAAATTCATGTTAATATTAATATAATTTCTGTTAATATTCCTTATTCATTTTGCAATCTTTGTGAGCTCTTTTTCGTTCTCCAAGTTTTTTTCAGTCTGCAAGTTTTTTTTGGTATGCAAGCTTTTTTTGGCCCATGAGCCTTTTCCGACTTGCGAGCTTTTTCTTGGCTCACGAACTATACTGGCTCATGCGCAAGCTCGCGGCTTGACCCGCCCCGCACACAAAAAGCTCGGTTTGCGCGGTAGAGCTTTTACACATCCCTATTGTTTTTAATTGTTTAAGTCTTTGAGAAGAATTTAACTAGTATTTTTTAGTGTTCTGGAATTGGGAAGGGGGCGTAGGAGCGGTACTTACAGTTGATTATAATTTTTCGAGATAAAAAATGGAATTAAAGTGAAAGATAGCTTTCTTTATATTTGGGAGAGGGAACAAGTGCTAGCACAAGGGGCTTACACGTGTTTTTAATTTTTAAGGATTTAGAAATGGAGTTGAAAAGAAAGATTGATCTTATCTTTTTAATTGTTTGTGAGTTGGAACGGCGGTTGAAGATGAGACTTCCTAGTATTTTTAATAGTTTTAGATTTAAAAAATGATTTGGATGGAGGCTTAACGAAGTTCTGGATTGTCTGTTTGTTGGATAAGGAACTAACTGGTGTTTTTAATTATTCCACTGTCGGAAAAAAGTCTTGGGGCTTGCTGGTATTTTAAAACATGTTGGAATTTCTATTAAGCGGCAGGCTGAAATTGAATTACAAAAAGTAGCCGATAACACCATTAGCAACAATGTAAACCAATGAACATGAATATCGTCGCTGCATAATCAAATCCTTCCTAAAATACAACCTTCCTTCGAACTTCGGATCCTTTTATCAAACTGCGGTATCCAAAGGATTCCACCTTCTCAGAATGCAAATATTATGCAAACCACAAAGCTCCATTCGAAAGATTACGACTACTTTTCAAGTCTCTCCTTTTCCCCATAATTAACCCACCTTGAACCTATATCCTGCATCCTACAATTGCCAACTAAAATCCCAACTACCTTCTAATAAATTCAATACATTGTAGCAAGTTTCCAACATTGTACAAATAAAGATTGGAATTCATTCGACCGTAAATTATCGCAATTGTACAAGAGTTCATTCACTGATGCTGGAACCGCACATTCTTGGACCAAGAACCAACCAGAGTATCCCATCGAGTCTGGTTATGCTAATTGCATCATACTCTCCAGATATTAAAGGGAGTGTCACCTCCCCCTCTTTCTTCATAAATAATAGCTTTATTTCCAGAAGCTACCAGAACAGCGATCCCGTTGTTCTGCCCACTAAATTTAAAATTACCAGTTCGCCATTAAGGCAAGAAGCTCAGCGGACTTTTCTTGTCTCGTACTTAACAGTCGGTTTGCGGTCCGGACACATTCGGCACGAAACGGGAATTTCTTTACTGGACCAGACACCCATGCAGGTGAAGTGCATTGGCGTTTTTTAACTACTGGTACCGGTGGTTCTCAAAGTGACTTCCTGCTCGAGGAGTGCAGCATTCAACTCACCAGGACAGAATCGAAGATTCGGACTGTCCTGGGGTTCGATGACCCTTCAAGTCAAGCTTCTTGGTCACTCGTTTTGCACAACGGCCAGAAACCTGCACCCTAAAATTTCCTTATTGTCCCATCTGGTCCACACTTCCGAGCTGACTTATCAATTTTGGTGTTTTCACTTTTGGTCCTTCGAGCCGGGTCATACTATTTATGTTGAATTCGGCGAAAATATAAGCTTGTATTATATTTCTTTTGTCCCAGTTTATCCATCTTGAGATACACTAGTCGCTAGATCTATACCCACTGAGGATATTTATTACAATTTGTTCTCCAGTATTAGAAACAAACTGTACATATATCTTTAAGGCTTGTCAAGAACCTTGATCAAGAATCTTCTGTGTCGACATTCAGTGCTCGCAGGAACTATTAGGCCCCAAGCAAACACTGGAAAATAGTCAACATACCTATAAAGCAATCGAGACAACAGATTCAAGTGGTTTGCTCGCGGATACCGCTGCCCTATGACCCACGAGATAGAAATATAGTTTGACTGGCATTACACTGTGGAGAATCGTACTCTAGAAACCGTTAGACTCATATCGAACCTGGGCACGAGTTCAACGCGATTGAGTCCACAGTTGTGCATCCATTTTCCATTTGAAAAATTGGACTTGAAAATACATTCGCTTCAAAAGATAATATATTCAATACAAGTAGAACATATGATCAAGGATACCAAAGAAGTTTATATCAGATAGATCTGTTAATTAACAATTACGTTTCTTTCATCTCGATAAGCAATTGTAGTGCCAATTGGATTTCTTATGAAGTTTTTATGAGTTCAATTCTTTCTCTAATAATTGTAGTAAACAGATCAATAATTGTGTGTTGGTTAGCGAGACAGCCACAGTTATTTTAACAATCTATTTCTCAGATTTGATACAGTACAGAGAGGCCGACCTTTACAGACGTCCTTTCAGCGTGCGAAGAATTACAATGGAAGCGATTAAAGCAGCTATCGGATTATGACAGAGGTTCCTTTTGTCGAGACGATTAATCGGCGTGACGTTCCCTATACCGTTACCCGAGCGTTGACTCTATCGCTGAAATGAAATATGTGGATCGTTCAGTCAATCGGCATTAGGAACATTGAAACAATGATTCACATTCATCATCACCATCTTTTACAATGTTCAACCTATCAGTTCGTTAATATCTTCCTGAACAACTTTACAGGTCATCCATCAAACTAGAGTTGCTTGGTCTATGCCAGAAAGTCCTTTCAACAAGACTACGTTACAGGCTACACAATAATCATCTCTTAGATACGACCTTCAATTTCAAAAATTTGCCACACCTCTAATTAGGAACCACCTCTAGTTATAGCAATTAACCACGCTGCCTAGCTAGGCACACTAATAACTATCGCTCGGAACACTAGCTTGGCCACGCCTATAAGTTGGAACCGCCCCAAGTAATAACCATTAGTCACGCCTAGTAACCAAGCTAAAAAATAGCACTTTCTTAACAAAAAAACAAGTTTACCACGCCTATAATTTAGAACCAGATTCGTTATTGCTAATATTCCATGCTTAATAACATCACCCAATGTGCCACTCCCATAATTAGGAACCGCCTCCTAAAACATCCATCTGGACTACTCCTCCCCACAGCTACGCCCATAATTTGAAACCAACATATCCTTATAACTTCTTCTACTAAGATTCCTCATCAGCCACGGCCAGTAATAACGCTTATTCACAGGAATAAAAGAAGCTTCTTTGGAATCTCGATCAGTTACACGCTCCTGGAAATTTTTGTAGTCACACCCACTAGGAACTATCAGTATTCAACCTGATAAAAAAAATGAAAAGTGTGGAAATTTTGATAGTTTTTACATCTTGGGCCTAATGGGCGCTGCTAGAGGGCATGGCTAGTAGTTTTATTCTTAGGCGATTTTCAGTTTAAAAATGAAATCTGATTGCGTCTTTTTTATGAATCCGCCTTAACATGCAAAAACTGTGAGTACTGGAAGTAATGGTCGTAAAGCATAAAAAGATGCACATCGGATCGAATATACATATAAATGAGGACCGGGTTAAAAGAATTTTTCTTATATCCTCCGTTATCTCCCGTTGCTACCTAATTTGACGTTCGTTAAAAGCCTCGTTTCGAGCTCAAGCGTTCCTTCCTTCGCATTCGGCCCTTTTTTGTCTTATGCCCTCCAGCTCACCATCTTAGATTCCTTGATTCAGATAAGCAGCACTGCTTCAACGAAAGCTCTATAAGCGAAATCGCGGGGGCCAGTTTCTTAGCCTCGAAAGTTCCTGGGGTGAGTAACCTTATTTGGCACTCCTCTTGACATGCTTGCTCTCCAGCAATCCTTGGATATCGGAAAAAAATATTTTTAATACCATCAAAGAGAAGATTCTTGAGAAAATGTTTATGAGATATTCTCTTCAGGATTATTTTCAAGTAATGAAAAGATCTGATGGTTTTTTGAGGGCCATTGATCTGAAGGTTTACGAGACTCAGATTCGGCAGGGCGCAGCAAAACCTCGCGAATCGTTAGAGACATTGTGTCTTGGTCATAGCGCCCACGTTCACTAGCCCAACCAGTTTGTGTCGTAAATTTTTCTTTCCCTTTTTTCAAACACTACCTCGCTGATACGTCCTTGTCGGCTGGCTGCATATTCGTTTGAATATTTCGATAAAGTCCTTAGGCTCTGTAAAGAGGAACTGGTTTTAACGCGGTATCTGCGACGATACAAGAACATACATTGTCAGCGGGATTCTTCCGATGTTCGTATCCACATGCGTAGGTATAGAGAAGGCCAACTGCTCTCTGTACCAGACTTAGTCCTTTTGTTAGTATTTTTTTAAAGATTGTTACACATTCCTTTAAGAATATACTTTAAGTTATGTATGATCGAAGAAAAGTTTAGGATCCACCCGTTTGCAGTTTTTATTTTATCTTTATCTACTCTCTCCATCCCATTTATCTTGCTATTTTCGTATACCCTTTTCTTCTTTTAAATCCTGCTTCATGGTTAAAAATATCTAGTAATAATTATTATAAAACCCTTATGACAATACACGAGCAATAAATATACTAATAACAACCTCAAAGATCATAAATTGTGCACTTTTGCAACTAGGAACCACCCTCTGCTACACTCATTAACCTAGTAACAAATTTTACTCGGAAATCCATCCTAGCCTCGCCTATAAATTGGAACCACCCCCTGTAATACGTACTGGCCACGCCCCCTAACCAAGCCCAATAATAAATCCTGTTTAGAACACCATCCTAGTTACGCCTATAAATTGGAACCACCCTCAGAATAACACTCATTGCTGCGCCTCCTAGCCACGCCCAATAATAAATATTGTTTGGAATACCACCCTTACTGCGTCTTTAAAGTGGAACCAACTTTAGTATCATCAATAAGCCACACATATTACAACACCCACTCAAAACTCCTCATAGCTGCACCCACTGGAAAATCCCATAGCCACGCCCACAATTAGAAACTACCTCCTGAAAACCAATTGTACATTCCGTTTATAAAATCTTCACAAACTTGCCCACTGGGATCTTATCCCCACTAAATCTCTACAAACACGAGAACTAGAAACGTCCTCTCATTTTGCCAAGTACGAACTCCCATAAGCGACGCCCACTAATAATACCCATCTAATTGCCTTTATTTTACTCTACTTCACCCATCTTTGTGAATGGTCTTACAATATTGTGCAGTAGTCTAACATCCTTTATGTAGTAACTACAGAAATTTTGTTAAAAAAGACAATAATTATTCTTATTGTAGGAGGAAGCGTAGGATTCATTTCGATCCCCGGGGGCATCAACGTTAGTGGGAAGAACTCACGACAAGCGAGTCCTCGTTCTGCCAGTCGTGAAGCTATTTTCTTTGGATTCAGAGGCTCACGTCTGGAAACAATTTTCAGAGATGCGCAACGGTGTCAGCCACTCGTTCCTCGGTACGACAAGAAAGCTCGAAACGATCTGAGCGCCCGTGGCCGTCAATTCCCATCTTTCCCGACATGCACGTGGAGCTGGGTCATAACCACCGAGACTCTAAAAGTCTAAAGCTAAACCCCTCTGCACCGGCCAACACTCCAGTTCTTCCCATTTGGGCATGCAGGGCAAGGCAAACGATCTCGGCACGTGTCAGCATTTTTCACTCCTAACGATATTTCCTGGTTCAGCTACTCGTGCATTCCGTGATTTTATTCTTCACCTTCGAGCCGTATTTTCAAATTAGTTTCGGACTTTCATTTCGCTTCTTCTACTCATCTTTGTTTACAATCTAAATGTTCAGCAGGTACAATTGTTTTAGCATCACATGAAATGTTGTGATTTATTGATGTAAAGCGTGCGCCTACTTGTCGGAGGTCATGTTTATCTGAAAACGCGTGCGCGTGATGAATAGTCTCGCGGTCATTGTTCCTTGCCAGGCCTCAGGGTTTCCGGAATACGTTGAGGAAACGCAGTGGGAAAATAAGAGGAATGATCGGACTGGTGAGCGGGTGAGGACGAAGTGGCTACGTAACGAGCTTCAATACCTGCTTTCTTTCGTTCTTTCTTCCCTTTCAATGACGTCAATTACCAGAAGAGGAAACATGCTCTGAGCGTGATTCGCCTGCAAGCCCATGTCCCACAAATAAATTCATTTCCAACAGCGTCCCTTCAATTACATTGTATAGCCTCTTACATTGTCCAAATGTACTTCTTACGTACCGACTCCTTATTTGGAAAACCTCACTCCTCGAGATTCTCGTATTCGATTAATGGGAACGTAAAAAGGGGTCTTTTAAAATTAACGTAAATGTTTTTTGTGAAACTACATTTGGAGGTGTCTTGTTCGGCAAAGATTTAGAGTTCAAGAGATGATTAATGCTATTTATTACAATTAACTGCTTCTGAAAGGTTGTGTATATTCTACACTTGTACAACCTCATAGTAATAGTCCGTGTATAATAAAGGATGATGCAAGGCCGCAATCCGGTTCACATGAGACTCTTTCATTCAGTATCAGAACCTCTCTTACTCCCTTCGAAAACGAGCTACTGCCAACTTATTTTCTAGAACTGCTTAGTATGCATCGCACAGCTCACGGCCAACGCACAATGGCCCACCGTTGTCGTATAACGGATGTTCCGAGCAGTTCCTACGCAGTGAACCGCTCGCAATCGTTGTACCGAGAGCGTCCAGAATGTCGCTACTGAAGAACGACAATTGCAGTGAACAATCTGCATCTTTCATTAATCTTTTTTTCTTTTCAACAGCAAGAGACTCCATGGGATTTTTTCTCTCATAACAGTAGATATATTTTTCCGTATCCTTATGGCTATAATTCTGATAATTAGTTGATGACAACTGTTCTGGATGAGGATATCAAGGGCTGGTGGTGATATATTATGAATCAAGGAAGTC
>UWNZ010272423.1:0-12147 GCA_900474215.1 Andricus inflator
TTTTTTTGCAATGACATTATTGATCTCCTAGGTGTAAAGTTGTTTTTATACCGGGGCGGTGGTTATGTAACTTTTTCACTTCCTTTTCCACTTCCACTTTTATGAAATTCACGTTGTTTTTTTTTTAAATTGTTGTGTTCTAAATATCTTATCCAAATATTTTTCTGTACATTTACAAAAAAAAGACAGGTTGTTTAGAGGTATAATATTAGCTTCTCCAGACTAGCGCTAAATTAAACTTTTCCAGACTAGAGTTTGACCATACAAGAATGTTTCACTTCTACTCAGTGCCATAATGACCGTCTTGACAGCGCCACATTAGCCGTTAGAACAGTCTATCCTAGCCCCGAATATTTACCCTATAATTTTCTAAACGGGTTCTCCCTTTTCTTTTATTGTTCACAAGAACAGATAAAGCCTTATGCAAAAAATGTTGTAAAGCATTTGAAATTCATCAAGATGAATACAGCAAGTACATTTCGATCGGGAGGGTACGGGTCGAACGAGGTATGAAACGCGATCATAAATATCAAGAGCGGTACCGCAATGGAGAACACGAGTACGATCGACGCCAGCTGCCTCGTGGGTCTGAATCTGAAGGAAAAACATCCTGGTGTTCGAAGCAATCTTGTGATCCTTGTGCGATTCTTTCCAAAGCAATGGCGCCATGTCTGACTAGGCTCTACATATTATGAGCATTGAATATTGAACACTGAGCACTTGCCATAATGATCGATAAGGTTGTTGGAGAACAAATGAGAAAAGCATTGATACAATCGTCGATACTGTAAATTATTGAGATTAGAGCCAACCACTAATCAAGATGTACATCGTGACATACGAGGCACGATTTGATACGTTTCAACAATTTTTTATTAACAACTCGTTGCATGCTTAGTCTTTGTTAGACAGGTGGTATCTACTTGTAAAACTCATTGATCGATCATTGATTAATAGTGCAATAAACCGAGCTCGTGCCGTTTCATGATCTTAGGATAAACCTCACTGAAGTCTACTACTCGACTCAAAATGAGTATAAACTGTTTGGAAACGAATTAGTGTCGCTTTTACAGGTACTTTTCAACATAATCAGAATTTATTGTTAACAAAGAAAATAGTAACTTCTGGGTAACTTACTTTAAATGAAATCCAAACTATGTAACATAATGAGTTTTAAGATTCTGCAATGACAAATTTTAATAAACAAATGTGTAGTCAAAAAATTAGTTTTTCTAGAAATTGTTCATTGGCCAACTTAAAATAATTTATTCTCAAAGTCATTCTCCCTAAAAAACTAAGAAATCCCAAGAAAAACGTCTACGATGCACAAGCTTGACCAAGTACAATTACATAAAGTGGTGAAATAAAATTTGGCAAAGTAAAATTAAATAATAATAATTTACATACAATTGATTACGTGTATAGAAAAATAAATTCTTGAGATCTTCTTTTAGAATCTAAATTTGAAACGAATATTCAGAAAAATTATTTATAAACAAATTTTCAATTATAACAACTTCGCGGGATTGAATACATTTCTCCACCCTAAATATCATTAAAATTCATTTTAAAACAGAATTTCTTTTTCAACACTTGTAATCAATTGATGTTATAATTATTATTTTTTTCATTTTGCTTGACCAATTTTGATAGAACAAATTCATTTAATTGCACTTGGATAAGTTTTTACATCGTCGATATTTTTGGTGAGATTGTTTTACCTTCTCAAAAAATATAAATTAAATACTTATAAAACTAATCCTTATTAAGGATTTCAATTTTCAAATAAAACTGTTACTTAGATTTAGAAATTGATCTTGAAAAAGAGGCTATTCATACCAAAATTTCTATATATGAATCGCCAGATTTTTGTGGCGCGACTAGACACTGACCATAATAAATTAAATTTTATATGATGGGATTAAGAAAATTAAAGAAAATATTATAAAATCTTGAAAAATGTTAACCATCCCACAGATTTGGCTGCACCCGTTCGCGAATGTGAAAAATTCATTTTTTTATGATAAAAAAAGATACAAAATTTCCTAAGCTATTAAAGATATGATAAATTCCTTTGAAAAATATCACTAGAGAATAGAACCACATACCTACAGTTAAAATTTTTATGTTAATTAGCATAATAGATTTTGCAGTAGCCGTGCGTGAAGATGAAAAATTGGATTTTTCAAGACAAAATATGTAAAAAATTTGTATATCATTAAATATATTGCAAAATTTAAAAAAAGCATTAGAGAATATTACCGCGCATCTACTGTTGAAATTTTGCATTAATAGTCCCAATACATTTTGCTATAGTCGTGCGCAAAGGAAACACCGAAATGTTTAATTACATAAAAATCCAAAATTTTTTAAACAAATGAAGTTATCATAAATTTTTCCAATATAGCAGTAGAAAGGAGTACTACGCATGTTCAGTTAAAGTTTGGTGCTAATCGATACCATAGAATTTGCTATAGACATAATAAAATGAATAAATAAAAATAAATTAATATTAAATAATAAAATGCTATAATAAAGGCATATGCATACCTTTTTGCATATTGTGGCTCTCGGACAAGTTTCATTCAGATCGATTAAAACTTGCGCCGTCAATCCAATAAAAGTTGAAAACCCATAGTTCTCTGGAGAAAATAGATTTGCATTTATTTAGTTTACTTCGTGGCGATTTTCTGCTGCAAATCTTGATAAATTTTGGTTTACAATGTTTAATTCTAAAAAGTATGACAGAGTATGTTTCCTACTTTTTTAGTTTTTTTATCTGGACCATTTTTAAGAGATCTATTTTAATGAAAAATAATAAAAATCAGCTTATGCAGGAATAAGAAACCAAATTTTACAGCAAATCTTTAAACAAAAGAGTAACTATTAAAATTTAAAAGAACATAAATTGAAAAAAATTGAATATTCTAAAGCTTATTTAAATACTGCATGATTTATATTTAAAAATGTTAGAACTTTTCAGTTGTGAAAATAAAACAAATACGTTAAAATAGAGAATATAATTTGAAAGCTTCATAGTTAGAAGTCACTTAAAATTTTATAATGAAGCAAAAATTTCAATATGTCAATAAAATTATTTTTTTTTCGATAATAGAGATAAAATTTAAAAAACACATTATTAAGTTAACAAATTTACAAAATTTCAACTTTAAACTTCTAAATTTAGGAACTGCTAAAATGAAAGTTTCTGACATAAAATTTTCAAAATTTTAAATTGTAGAATATTAAAAGTAAGAACTTTAAAGTATTAAAATTTGTAAACATTATGTGTCCCAAAAATTTGGGCCTAATTGAGAAAAATATAACTAAGTCGTTACCAATCGCCACAAAAAGTGCTTCTCTGGATTATTATCAAGTCCTAAAAATAAAAGATATTGTACTACACACAGTTTAAAATGCAAGAAAGTAGTTTAGGGTTCAGAAGAAATACGATTAATTTTGACCTGGTTCAAACCCCAGAATACTAAAGGTATGAATCTTATTTTAATATCGTTTCTTATAATCCCGGACAGTAAAACTTCATACATAATCTATGGTGCGATAAATTAAAAGATTTCCCTCCTTAGTAATGATACCGGATGTCTCAATACGAAAATAAACAGAGACTTTACTTTCGCCGATTCCCTCATTTATTTTTAATTCACGCTTTATTTAATTATAAAACCGAATTTGATAATAAGCGATACCCCTTGTCTCTAATGCTATAAAAATCATGCCGTGAAGAAAGCAAGAACAAAGAATAAAAAATCACATTCTCCTGGCGCCAATTTAATGTTTACTTTGCAGAAATTGCACAATTCGCAATTTCCCTTGAGGGAAAGTCTGAAGAGATGGCGTTTTAGCTGTTGACAGGAGTGCAACCACCATACCTATAAATTAAAACGATCGCGTAAACGATTTCCGTAAATTATCGATATTAAAATGAAGTGCCTCGGGGGTTTACTGGAAATGCGTCAACTTTTATTCATCGTGATTGCGACCACGGTTTTTACTTCGACACCAGACTGCCCTTTGCTTGTAAAACCGATCTTAAAAGATAAAGAGGAAATAGTTGGTGACAGGCCACCGCGGGCGCAAGTGAACCATGCATATAATTAATCGAGCCTCGTTAATCTTGAGCGCCCCATTTCCTTCGAATAATCCTAATCTTGATATTCCGTGACTGACACAGGACTGAAACTCAACTTTTGACTTTGAAGTCTACTGATTTGCAGCAGAAAATTATCGAGAGCTTAATGTTAAGCAAAAATTTTCCGTAATTTATTTCCTAGATTTTTAATTAAATAATTAGTTCTAAGATATATTCTGATAAAGAATGCCACCATGGGCTTCGATGGAACTCAACCCAAAAGGTCTTGCACCTTCCGGATTATTTCTGATCTCATTAATGTGATACATCGCGATCATTTTGAGACCTAAATGCAAAACATCGTTGAAGTCGTTTTTAAAGATCCCAATTTTGGATTGGGGGGGGGGGGTATTAAATATAGTTTTGTGGAAATAACACTGAAATGATTCGCATAAACTCTTCATTTTGGCACCTAAGAAGAGGTTCTATATGTTATATTGCGAAAAATAAATTCCTTTCAAATGTTTAAAATAAAGTTGAACAAATTTTGAAAATTCAATTTTTTCAAAATTGCTCCTTCCTAGTGCATTCTGATGCTTAGGCATGCTGTAAGATAATTTAAGGGTATAAAAGTTTTCTGGAAAACCAAAGAAAATCGAACATCACGAACACAACAGTTTAGGAGATATATCTGTCGAAATTTATTTTACACCGACAAATTGTACTGAAAAAATGTTTCATTTTATTTTTTCTAAAATATTTCAGTTTCTGTGCATCACAGTGTAAATTTGTCAGGAAATAAGTTAAAGTAGACTAAATTTCCTAAAAATAACAAAAAATACAATGCTCTAGCGCTGCAGTTCTATTAGAGCTAGAGCATCGCATTTTTTATATTTTTAGAAAATTCAGCCTACTTTAACTTATTTTCTGACGAATTTCAACTGCGATGAACTGAGTTGTTTTAGAATATCTAAAATTAAAAAACTTTGTAGTCCAATTTTTTGATAAAAAGTAAATTTCGACAGCTATACTTCCTATACTATTGCCTAAACATTAGAATGCACCATAAAGCAGAAATTTTTGAAGAATTGAATTTTTTCACCTATTTTGAAACATTTGAAAGGGATTTGGTTATCGCAGGATTTTTAACATATAAAGCCTCGTTTCAGGTGCTTTTGTAAGAAATACTTGAACACAGAAAAAACTGTTCATAAACGAGAATTGAATGCGTTTTTTGTAAAATATAGAAAAAATATTATAGGCAACTAGAAATTTAATTAATTCCAATTGTATAACTTTTTTATTTATTTCATCATTATCATGATCTTTCGGGCTTCTTTTTTATTAGAAAAAGAGATGAAAGTCCTTAATAACTCTTATGTTATAGGTTAACAAAATTTGTTATAAAACAATGTTTGGAACATTTTCTATTTTCGTATCTTCATCGTGAATAGTTGAAATCGTGTCAGAAACTGAACAGTATCTTTTTTATTTTGTATTTTTAGTCTAGAATGTAGAAAAATTGGTGTTGATAGACTGAGATTTTCTAAGTATTTTTAGACGCGCATTCAACTTATGTTGGAAACGTACTAACGGCATTTAAATGTATTAGTCTAAGTGGCTCTAATTATTATATAATATTGTAACTGCCTTCACAAATTTAAAAATAAATAAAACTTGGTTGAAAAGTTGCTAATAGTATCTTAATATAGATGGAAATTTAATTACACTTGTAAAAATTAAAAAGAATTTAAACCCGTGCAAATTGAAAGCCCAGCTTCAAAAACGTTCCAAATGAAAATTATTAGGAATTAGAATTCTAAAATCTTTCAGATTCGAAAGCGCTGTAAATATAAAGATTCTAAATTTTTCATAATTCCAATTAAAATAGTACAAACAAGTTGAGTTGATTATCCATAAAATTTAATGATAAATTAAAATTCTAAAGGAATTGAAAATAATTTTATGTAAATCTATGGTAACTTGCATTTAGTCTCGAAGCTGAAAATTTTGAAAGAATGTAAAATTTAGGAGCACTTTCAATTTGGGAAACTTAAATTCACCTCATTTATATTTAAGGGTGTTTGCTAAAAGTTGACTTTTTTAGACAATGAGACTTTTGAAAACAAACCATTTTCAAACCGCCTAACATTTTTTTTTAAACTAAAAATAACCTAAGAAAGTATGAAACTATAAAACTAAGAGATCAAGTAGCGTATTTGTAATGGATATGAATTTTACACGTTTGATAATGACACGTGATAGGACATGTGACTGCTATATAACAAAAAATTTCAAAAATATTTTTAAAATATGTGTAGATCAGACAAAAATATTTAAAACATGGAAAAAATGAATATTTTCGAGAAATTGTTTCATTTTAACTTAGGCTTTTGAAAACACCCTCTCATTCTATTGTATGATGAATTAATATGGAGCATTACTGGATGTTTTATAAAAAATATTATGCAAAAATAGTGATAATTAATAGTGCTTTGGTATCAACCTTGAGAAAGCAATTTCTCACTACACTCAAATTATTATATAATTATTTTTCAGTTTGATCCTAAAATAGGAATGCAGCGTGACCAGACAAAAAACTTGTGGGATAAACTTTGAAGTGATTTTTAAAATCCTCAGCTCTATAATATTGAACTCTTCCTCCTAATTTTTATGTTCTTTAAAATCAATATAAGTGATATCTGTCAATATGAAATATTTAAAAAATGGTGTTAATATCATTTGGCAACTTTTATTTTAAATTTATATTTTAATTTAAAAAAAGTAATTTTTTAAAAGGAAAGTGGAAAATGTATGGAACTTAAAGTGGTCAAACTTTTAGCCAAACACACTTGAAAAAGTGACATTTTTGAGAGCTAAATATATTTAAAATGATATGATACGAAATCATTAAAAATTAATTAAAAATAACAAAACTTCACAGTTTAAAACCCGATAAATTTAACAAACTTTCCAAAATTTAGTGAACGTTTTCAAAAGCTTATCAGAAACTTCGAAATTTCATACTTTGTTAGAATTGCGTTGTAGTTGACAAATGTAAGAATAATTTAAAATTTTAAAATAGAAATGTAATAATCTAATCAATGAAGCGTAAACTACGACAATTTAGAACGACTGGATTGAAAAGACCCAAAAAATGAATAGATTTTTTATAAAAATCAATCAGCTCTAACGTATCGCGTGGTGTTTTTCACTTTATCTTTATGAAAATGAATTGTTACATGAATTTTCTTAAGAAAAAATGTTGACTGTGATAAATTTTCTAATCCGTCAAATTTAGTCATCAACAATCATTCATTGTCAGTATGGATTTTTTAACCTCAGTTAAATGGGCAGAACGATACTTCAATATTTTTACCCTCTAATTAAAAAAATGAATTAGCAAACACTAGATGTCCATCAGGATGCCAAAACTGAAAAAAAATATTGATCTGTCAATATTTCAAGATGACGGGGAATTTTAAAAGAGGAAACTTAGAAAAAGGGAGGTGTTAGTTGACATGTATTCTCTACGCACAAAAAATGCCGTTTCGTAAACTTAAAAAATGAAGGTTGGGTCGTAAACTTCGAAAACCTAAGACTGGCTCGTAGACTTAAAAAACTTAGGCAGCTCATACCCGGAAAAACTAAAAATAGCTCGTATTCTTAAAAAGTGTAATCTAGCCTTTTTTCTTCGAATGCTTGAGCTCTTTTGAAAACTGATTATAGCTGAAGTTAAATTTGAAAAACCTTAACTCAAATTATTTAAATTTCAGCTCATTATATTCTTCCACTTCACTAATATCTATCAATTAATTTATCATAATAAATATTTTTTTAACAAAGTGTCTCATCGGCCCGAAATTCGGGAGGAGTAATCAAATATTTTCCATAGGTTTGGCTAATTGCGCCAAAATTTCGGGACGAGTATTCCGTCCCCTTTTCCATCTCCCTCTATTTTTCGGCACGACTATACGCATCCTTTAAATATTTCTTAAAAGAAACTCACCTCTAACAGCAGCGTTGAGTCTATCCAAATTCGTGAGCGTGATTGGTACCGGTCCGAAGTGCATCACAATTTTCCCCGTATGTTGAAGATTATCAACTCCAAAGTATCTGATTCCCATAAAAATACCTGTGTAACTACGCCGAATGTATTTTCCACAAGTGTCGTTAATCACAAGATCCACAGAGCCATTTAACAATCCCTTAATTGCCCTCTTGACCTTAACATGCAGCTGATTCCTCTTCAAGTCCTTGATCTTTCCCGTAAAAATAAAATCAGCCTCTTGTATTTTGGACAAGAAAGTAGTTTCATTTTTAATATCAGCAGTCAGGTTTGTTCTACACTCTAAAAGTTCTTTCGTCGAGGGGCTCCCCACAGCCAACAACACTAAAAACACTAATCCCAGGACTAACGTCCCGAGAACACTTGCACTTCCCATTTTCGATGCTATATTTGAACTTCAATCCCCATAGGAAATAATTCTCCCACACTTTGTAACTCGTAATTTTCGATCACTTCGTAATTTTCCCTGGCACTTGTTATAGCTTCTGAAACACTTCTTTGAGACCCTCTTCTTCAGCCTCTCGTTACTCGGAACACTCAAGTGCGGAGCGCCACTTCAACCACGATTAGACCGTGAGGACAGCATAACCATATAACTCATGTTTAATTCACGCAAGATCGATGCGTGTCCAGTCGAATCAGGAGGGACCGATCGAGCGATATAGAGTGGCTTCTAGATGAATATAGGCCCGATCTTTCGAGCCGTGTGATCTTGAGCAACAGGTTGGCGCCGCACATCAACCCACGCGATCTACTTGCCGATTGGAAATCGCCCAGTTTCCTGCTGTTGCACCTCCATCAACAAGTACACAGTCTCCTTTTCTAAAAAGTCCTCCAACTCTTAAAACTTCCTTGAAATCCTTGAAACGCCTAATACGTCCTGATGATTCACGAGACGTCACTTGGGCAACGCTTCCAAACACCCACTAGTACAAATCAATCATGTTTTTGTACCACTGAGATTTTTATAGCACTGATCGTTTCGTAGCACTGATATTTTAGTAGCACTGATCATTCCTTATCAATCCAATAATGAAAGAAGATATCTTCAAGAAGAGAAGACAACGGTTATTCTATTAACCTCAGGTGATACTTTTCGACCTCAACTTTCCCTCCATGGCTCTCGAGACAAAGATTCATGGCCTATTTTCAAACTTTTCACTTTGGGAAGACGAAAAAATCACAGAGAAAAGAATTAGAAAGGAACTATGAGAGGGATTAATTAACATTCTTCAAGTCACACTGTCAACCGTAATCCAGAAGTGTCACGCACTACAAGTCGCAATCAGTCGAGATCGATTCACGCACTAACGGGTAAATTAGAGCACCTTTCAATTCTCCTGTCGAGAGCAATTCGAGTCGAATTAAAACGGGGAAAATTCGTTGAGGAAACAAAACAGTTGTTAAGATGAGCTAGATGAAACTTCACCAAGTGGGTTCAAAATCCTATGATTGGAGATGGAATTCGTCATCGAGATAATTCAAATCAGGTGTCGAATTTAGATTCTTGGAAGATCTTTCAACAGTCTGTTTGGCGAGTGATCAATGGTCAATGTTTATTCATCGGAGAGTGCTTGTACCCGAAATTTGAATTTCTGATTACAATCAGTCAATTCCTGTCGATTTTCTTGGTGATGAATCATTCGGCAGAGAGTGGAGGTAAATCTGTAACCAAGAAGAAGTGGTTGAATGATTCGAATAGTGAATAATATTTTATGAGTTTGATGAAGGATCCTTGAAGATTTGATCCAATTTTTGCCTGATCCGAATCAGTAGTTAATTGGTCCTTCATGAAAAACGATAACTGCACTTTAACTGTTTAACTCTCTAATGGTATAACCAGAGTATAACTGTCCAATCTGTTGATCGAAGAATAATCCTTGGAGATCAGTGATTCATGGATCCTGAGTTGGACTGACCAAATTGATAATTAATCCTTGGTGAGCAAATGGTTGATAAATGGCAAATCCTTGATAAACAATTCTTCAACTTGACTATTCACTTTGCACCTTTCCAACTCTTCAGTTGTTACGATAGACTGATAACAAATCAACTTAGGAAGTTCAAACTTTGAATGATAACTAATAAACTTCTTGTCAACTTTCTGTCAAATGATGATTGCTCTGATGGGAAAGAATGAAGGGTTGTTTGAAGTAACAAGCAACCTGTTGCTTCGCGAATCGCGACGGAGGTGTCAACATCTGTCAATGGTTATCACCTGGACGGTGGAGCGTGCGCTATTCGGAGCCACTGTCCACGGGGTACTATACTGAATACTCGAGTATGCCGGGCGTGTAGGAAAGGTAATCCTCCAGGAGTGAGGGAGCGGTGGTTGGTGGTGGTTGGTCGCGTGGAGGCACGCGCTGGACTGAGGAGGGCTAAGTGTGGATGCTGCAACTACAACGTGTAGGCGTAAGTTGCCTTAGACCGGAGGCTGAGCGTGTGCGAGAGCGAGAGAGAGAGATGGTGAAACTGGCGTGAGAGAGAGGGAGAACCTAGAGAGTCTAAAAAAGAGAGAATGAGAAATTCTAAAAGAGAGAGAATGAGAGAGTCTACCTTTGAGAGAGAGATTCTGAGGGGGAGTACTCCCACTACCTTGAATGGTCCACACGTCGTATGTGGGTGATGCTGGCACACTTACACACATCACTTTCCTGGGTGCATTTTATATCTGTCTGAGTATATGTAAGAGTGCATGAAATGCAACAGGTATTGGTGAACATTTACCTATTCACTATTGGTAAATTGGTTTTACGAGGGACTCTTGGAGGAACTATTAGTCGGAGGAGTGGACTTCAGTCAGAGGAGAATTAACGGTAATTGAAAATTATGTTTGTGTACATAAAATGACAAGATTGATACGTGATCATTTTTTGACTAGGAGAGCACAAAAGAAATTCTAGAGACTAGAGATATGGCCATTTCTGTAAAAGGTATAGTGAACGATACTTTTTAACGAAGGATAAATCATCGCTTTTCAATGAGCTGAGGAATTATGATATAGAGGGAAGATTACTTCACCTTTTGATGTGCACTTTATAGTTTAGTGCAACCGTGAATAATGAATATGCATGCGATGAGGGACAGAGATTATTCCCAGGAGTAACCGACAATTTGTTTCATTTTTTTGTGTCAAAATTTAACAGTCCTCTTGATACTTTGCGAATTTACAAAAATATCAGCAATGATAAATTATTATTAATAAACACCTAAAATTTTCAACAAATTTAGCTAAATCAGATTTATCGACTCAACAATACTTTGAATTCAAAATATTACATATCTGAGTAAATCGGTTTGTCAAAAAATTAAAAGTTCGCTTTTTAAAAATAAGTAAAAATCATAAGAATCCCAAATTTGTCAAAAACGTTTATTAACGAACTAAAATAGTGAGTCTGCTTTTTATGAGAATTTTTTTCTCCTGAACAAGTTCGTATTTTGCACGTTTTCAATTCAAAGTTGCTCAATTTTATCGAAATTTTTTTTTAATTTTGTAAAATGGAACACTTGATTTCAAATGGTTCATCTTCATTGTAAAAAAAAGTATTATTTCATGGATAATCTCAGGTATTAAAATAAGACTCAGAAAAAACAGTCTCGAGTGGTACTAAAATGAGACCACTGTTTGTGGGAACCCAGAGTCTCTAGTTTTTTCAGTGATCAAATCTCTTTCGAAGTGCCTAGGCTCACGGAAAATATTTATGCTATGCTGACCGAAGTTCGGTGAACCTAACCGCCCTTTTACAGTTCCCCTGGGCTCACCGAAAATATTTGTTCCACGCTCACCGAATTTCGGTGAACCTAGAAACAGCCAATATCTTTACTGGTTTTAAAATTCTTATAAAGTTTAAAAAAAGCTGTTGAATTTTGTAAATTATTGAGACTAGACACTAAAACAGTAAAAAAAAAAATAAGTCCGACAAATTTGATCTCTGGAAAAAATACTTAATTATGGTTTCAAGAGTCAAAAATTATATTTTTTATTGAA
>UWNZ010273792.1:0-12902 GCA_900474215.1 Andricus inflator
AAATTAGCGTTAAATGAGCTCTTAATTATGAAATAGGTTTTAACTCGATTCGAACATGTGGTTACGTCAGCTTAACGTTAAGCTAGCGTAACCCACGGTTTTTTTTAAAATAGTGGAGCGTTAAATTTGGCAATAGGGCATTAAATTAGCGTTAAATGAGCTCTTAATTATGAAATATGTTTTAACTCGATTCGAACATGTGGTTACGTCAGCTTAACGTTAAGCTAGCGTAACCCACGGTTTTTTTTTAAATAGTGGAGCGTTAAATTTGGCAATAGGGCATTAAATTAGCGTTAAATGAGCTCTTAATTATGAAATAGGTTTTAACTCGATTCGAACATGTGGTTACGTCAGCTTAACATACCTGCTGAAACTCGATGTTGCACGGTGCGGAAATCTCATCAGGGGACATTCGGAACACTAGCGTCCTCTGGTGGCAGCGGCAAGATATCGAGTTTGTATTTCCCCATGCGAATCCCTGTTATCAAAGTGCAGACCCAAATGTAACGTTTGAATCGTCCTGTTAACGGCTTCCGTGAATAATTCGGCTTCGAACGTGAGATAATGGCGTTTCCGAGTCATGAGAGCATAACTTGTGAATATATATCGCAGAATTGTTTTTATTGTCTAGAGGAAACCGTAGAAATAGGCATCCTTTTTCTTTATTAGAATTTTAATATTTTAATGCTAACATCATCTTAACTGATCAAAATCTAATTAAGCATAAATCCCTTTTTGTTCCAGATGAATGTTAGAGCATAGATCTGGAGTCATCGTGAAAAAGCGGTGAGACCGAAAAGCGTTCGAGGAAAACTGACAACGATGAGCTAGCAAAATGGGAGGAATAAAGCAGCGCGTGCTGCTCGCCTGGCCATGGTTCTGGCTTTGGCTCTTCGCAGCCACGGCCGGTTCACCATCTTTGAGCGATGGTTCAACCGAGACCACACTGCCACCCTCCCCGACAACGACAGCTCTACCTACGACGACAATACCGACGACTTCGACGGATTCATCCCCCCTAGAGGAATTCCGCTTCACGGAGGTGCTATACAATGTTTCAATCCTGGAGAACTCTATTAGCAAGACCTATGTAGTACCCGAACAAAAAATGGGTATCCAGATCTCTCCTCTGGATCCCGTAGGTGAGATAAAATTCCGCATCGTGGGCGGTGATAGGGATAAGTTCTTCAAAGCCGAGGAACGCATCATTGGTGATTTTTGCTTCCTCTTGATTCGGACTCGAACCGGTAATGTGGATGTGCTCAATCGCGAACGCAAGGATCGATATATACTGGAAGTGCGTGCCACGTCTACGAGACGGGATAAGAACAAAATTACAGTTCTTGAAGCGGATACGACTGTGGTAGTGACTGTGCTTGATACGAACGATCTCAATCCGCTTTTTTATCCAACGGAATATGAGGCGACGGTTACGGAAGATACGCCTCTACATCGCAGTATTCTGAAGGTTACAGCCGAGGACGCGGATCTTGGAAGAAATGGAGAGATTTACTATAGCTTCGCGGAGGAGACGGATCAGTTCGCTATTCATCCCGTCAGTGGTATCATTACCCTCACGAAGCTTTTGAGGTAAGTCAAGAGCTCCTGACTTACTTTCTACACTCCTTTTTACTCTATTTACGCTTTTCCTTCTGGAATTTTTTTCTCTTTATTATCTAGCTGTCTTCTTCTTGTAACTATTTTTCATATGAAATTAGTTCCTCAATTTAGGAACTTCTTTTGAGTCCTAATCTTTGCATTGACATTATTCATTTACCGCTCTGAATATTTTTTACTGGGAAATCCTATTAATCCCTATCTAATCTTAACTTCATCTTGTACACGTCTGAAATTACTAACTACTCAATCTAAATAAATCAGACTATGAGACAGTCTTTTCTGATTCTCTTCTCGATGATAAACTTTAATTCCTTTTATCTTAAATTTCAGATATGTGGAACGTGCGATGCATGAGCTTGTGGTACTGGCAAAAGATCGTGGTGCCATGTATAGAAGTACCGGTGCCTCAAGAGCCAGCACTGCCAAAGTGACAATTAAGGTGCGTCAAGTAAACCTCCACGCTCCGGAGATTTACGTCCATCACCTCCCGGATATACTTGAGCATTCAAACGCTGATATTTACGCCATAGTGCGCGTGATTGATCGAGACAGCGGTCCTCACGGCCAAATCGGCAGCCTGTCGATAGTTGGTGGCGACCCCGACGGTCACTTTCGCGTGAGACCCTCTACCACACAAGCCGGAGAATACAACATCGAGGTGCTACACCTGCTGGACCGGGAATCAGCCCCTCGTGGTTACAATCTTACCCTACGCGCAGTCGATCGCGGTGTTCCCCAAAGATTCAGCTATAAATCACTTCCTGTTCACCTTGCCGACCTAAACGACAATGCCCCTGTTTTCAGTCGGGAAATCTATGAGGTCAAAGTTCCGGAAACTGCACCCATCAACACCCCAGTTATAAGACTTAAGGTAACAGACGCTGACGAAGGCAAAAACGCTTTAGTCTTCTTGGAGATTGTTGGTGGTAATGAGGGTGGTGAATTTTATGTTAATGCAGACACGGGAATGCTGTATACTGCCGTGAACTTAGACGCCGAGAAGAAAGCATTTTACACACTTACTGTCTCTGCCGTGGATCAAGGCAATGCCGGAACAAGGAAGCAATCGTCAGCCAAGGTGAAGATTTATATAGTAGATACAAACGATAATGACCCCACCTTTGAACAACAGGACATGCTTGTATGGATCGATGAGAACGAGCCAGCCGGAACAACCGTGGTGAAGGTGACCGCCAAAGATCGTGATTCTGGTGAAAACGCATATATTTCTTACAGTATCGACAACATCAAGAAAGTACCCTTCGATATCGACCCGTTCACAGGAGTTATCCGGACCAAGCTAGTTTTAGATTACGAGACCATGAAGAGGGAGTATGTTCTTCATGTTCGTGCTGGTGACTGGGGCTTGCCCTATCAGCGAAGAACGGAGATGAGACTCAGGATAAAGCTCCGCGATGTGAATGACAACCGACCACAGTTTGAAAGGGTTGATTGCAGTGGTCACGTGCCTCGATACGTGCCTATCGGATCAGAGATTATCACCGTTTCGGCGATTGATTTTGATGCGGGAAACATTATCAGCTACCGATTTGTGTCCGGAAATGGGGACGGCTGCTTTGCTCTCGACTCTGCGAGCGGGGTTTTATCAGTGGCCTGTGATCTCAGTGATATCAAAGTATCCGATAGAGTAATCAACGTAACAGCAACTGATGGGACACACTTTGCAGATGTAAATAGTGTTCATATTCATCTAGTAACCGCAAAAAGGAATCTTGGATCTCAGGCTAAGATCTTAAGTGATGAAACTGGATCCTTTCAGTGCAAGGATACAGGTGTTGCTAGGCGACTTACAGACGCGATAGCATCAGCGGAAAAAAACAACATGCCCTCCCCAGAGGATGAGCGAATAATGATGCCTAGTCGTTATGGAGAGAATGTGCATGCCCCGGAGTTTATCGACTTTCCTACTGAGATCAAGGTTAATGAATCACTGAAGATCGATACGACTATTGTCAAACTACGTGCGAGGGACAGGGACCTAGGGTACAATGGAAAGCTTGTTATGGGAATCTCTAGTGGAGACAGAGACTCGGTTTTTGGGATTAACCCTGACACAGGAGACCTCAACATTATAGGACATTTGGATCGTGAGAGGGAGAGTGAATACTTCCTTAATATTAGTGTCTACGATCTTGGGAAGCCTCAGAAATCATCTTCTCGAATGCTTCCGATAACTGTTTTAGATGTCAACGATAATGCGCCGAAGTTTGAAAAGTCTCTGGCCAAGTTTAGGATTTCAGAAAGTGCTTTAAATTTTACGAGTATCTTCCGAGCGAACGCCACTGACGCAGACCTTGGAGAAAACGCGAGGATTACTTACTCCTTAGTGACTGATACAAATGATTTTCGAGTAGATCCAGTTACGGGGGTGTTAAGTGTCTTCGGGAAACTAGATAGGGAGAGACAAGAGTTTTACGAATTGAGGATCCGAGCTAAGGATAATGGGGGTCACGGCGCTGATACACCACCATTGTTTTCCGATGCTATTGTAAGCGTGACGGTTGATGATGTAAATGACAACCCTCCAACATTCACCCTACCAAGTTACACGGTCAAGATCAGAGAGGATGTTCCTGTTTGGAGTGTTGTTGCTGTCGTAGAAGCGACTGACCCTGATGAAGGGCCAGGAGGCGATGTTGAGTACTTCCTCTCTGATGCTATGGAAAGCGATGGTTACTTCAAAGTAGACAAGGTCTCTGGTACTGTGAGAACTATTCAAAACTTAGATTTTGAAGAAAGGCAGGTGCATACTTTGACAATTCTTGGAGTTGATCGTGGGGATCCGGCTTTGTCTTCCGAAACAATGTTAATAGTGGAAATCGTGGATGTTAACGAAAATCTCCACGTTCCTACTTTTGAAGACTTTGTGGTGTCTGCGAATATTTTTGAGAATCAACCGGTCGGCAGTTTAGTGACTACTGTTCGAGCAAAAGATGCTGATCCTCCAGGTGGCGATTCCAGAGTTGGATATAGCATCCGAGGCGGAGATGGCATCGGGCTCTTCACCATTAATAATGAAGGTAGGTGAAATTTCTTCAATATTTCAAAAACTCAAATTACAATCAGATGTCTTAAAGTATTTTCAAATAAGACTCTTGGATTTAATTTAATTACAAATGAAACCTGGTTAAGAATGCCTTAGCGTTTTCTCAGGGAAAAAGGTGATAAAAAGGGGAGCACTCTCAAAAGGAGCGTTGAAATACGTAATTAAATTAAATTTTTCTCGGTGGTGGAGAAAATGCGCAAAGGCATGTACTCCAGTTGTGAAGGTTAAAGTTGCATTTTTCAAGTGTTATTTTCTCTCGTGGTAGAGAAACAGGAAATTGTGTAGCCTCGAGAACGCTAATTTTGAAGGCGAGACTCGAGTAGAAAAATTATTAAGCATCAAATTTGTTATTTCTTTCCTAACGACAGTTATTTTTTCCCGTTTGAGGCACGCCCTCGAGCATCTTTCTTAAGCGTTAGCTGCACTTCTCTTTCAGCACCCTAGTAGTCACTCTTTTGTCTTCGTCCTATGCAAGAATTCTATAAATTCCACGCTTGACGGATCTCACATTAAACTTGGTCTCGGGCCAATTTGCTTCCTCAACTTCGAGTTATGATTCGAGGCGGTTGTTTTATTAGCTCGAGTTACTACTGGGAATTGAACGGATCCACAAACCGACCGACTCGAAGATTCCAAGCTATCCTCTTTAAAATTGCACGAGTGTGCTCGGATATCCGACTGTGTACTTGACCCTTTCTGGTTGCTCCAGCGTTGGAAGAGGAGAAAAAAATTGGCTCTGATTTCAAATATAATTATATTTGTCTTCTCTCTTAAAATAAACCAGTGAAATTTCATTGGTGGAAACAGCCAGAAGTGTGTCACTAACAGTCAGTGAGATTTCACTGGTTCACTCAGTGGAATTCCGTGAATGGATTAATCAGTTAGGTCCAAAGCGAACTGCTCGTAACAGGTGCAGGGTTAAAGTGGACGTGGTTAAAGTGCACATGAAATTGTCCTTTTAATTTCTGATAAGACGATGAGCTTTAATAACGAATCTGTTAAAACTGGTGAAGAATATACTCCTTCACATATTATTCAAATAGCTTCCAGTGCATCAAAAAATCTTAATTTAACTTTCGCGGGCGGTTGTTGCGAGAAATAGCGTGTGATACACATACGTACAGGCAATTGCTGACTCGTGTGATTTCAGTATTCGCTATCAGCTCTTCGTACTCATTGGCAATCGCCTATTTTGCGCACTTGTATCACAAATAGCTATTTCTCTCTTTCTTATGACCACCTTCAGGAATACTTATATAGATCACCAGTTGACAGATCTGTTATTCACTGTTTATGCGCGAACAGTATAATGAAAACGCATTAGAATGAAAGCGTTCGGTTGAATAGTGCAACGGCACAGCATCGCTCATACGAAGGTAATACAGCGGCAACTTATGAATATTTACGCCCCTTTGAATATGCATATCACTGACAATGTATTATTTTTGCCCGACGGGAGATCAATATTCCGCTCCAGAGGGCGCAACTGCCGAGTTCTGCTTTTGAGTTACATAGAAGAGTAAAGGGGGTGTAGGATGTGCGTGCACTATGCAAGCTCATTGAACGTGACTAAAGCGAGAGCGATGGGCTTCGATGTATATATTTTTTTGCACCCTACGTCTGCATCCCGCCAGTCTCTCGTGCATTCGCTCTCAATGTGCTTTATCGTTTGAAATGTCAGCGCGAGAGGCATCGACACGTCACTCGTACGGATTTACGATAACGTTACCTGCGAAAATCGGTTTTAGCTGCATTCTTCTAACAATGAGTCAAAAAGTATGGGTCGTATTGTTTCTGGGATTATGTTTTTACGTTAGTTGAATTTGTACCTTCATTGGAATGATAAGTAGCTCAGAAGCATTTTTTTTCGAAAACTGTCCGCAGAAGGTCCTCAATGGTGATTTGTTAGAGTTAGTCAAGCCACGTCATCAGTATCTTAAACCGGCGTGGAATCTTATCTGACGTCACTGCAGTTGCCTTTACTCCAGGTTGCCTGCGAGACCGATATCTTCCTCCTGGTTGACTTTGAAGTCTCCAAGACCTGGTGGGCGAAGGAGGCATTCACCGCAGAGGAAATAAATTCGAGAAAAATGCATTCCACCCTGAGCTTTCGCCATAGAAATCCTGCTGTCCTACAGAGGGAATTAATTAGTACATTTTTATTTTACCGATATTAGAAGGCCTTTTTATGAGCTTTCGAAAATTGTAAAAATTACTATTTTGAAGGATTCCGGCCCTAATTTATTAAAAATCCTTACTTGATAGACAATTTTTGGGGTCAGATTCGTTTTCAGCACACCCAAATTTGCTAAAAACACCCGTAAATTGTGTATCTTCAAAATCGCTGAAGAATGGTGTAATTTGATATTAGGCGCTAAAATTTTATGCAATACTTTATTACAATAATTTTATGCAAAATAGTCTTTCTAGCACGGACATGAAATATTTTAAAAAGACGAAACACTACTCGCAAGAATAAGAGTATAACAGGTGTTGGTGAATTTCTATATTAGATCTTTAATTAATTAATTTTACTGAAATTAGCGTTTGGGACATCAAAGAAAATCAGATTTATACAAACCTTTCAAAACTCAAGGAGCATTGAGTCTGTCATCTCTGGCTTAATTACAGGAAGTAATTTGTTTATCACTTGTGATTAGCTTTTCGCGAATAAACTTCTTGAAATTATTTTCCTTGATTATTATTGGATTATTATTGGCTAATTATTATTCTCGGTAGGTGGTAAGAGCATTTTAGTCTAAACATTTTGGTAATTATCCGTGACTATATAAATACGCTATATACACACATTCGTGCCTCTCGCCCTCTTCTGTTCTTTTCTTTGTTCGCTAGAGCATGGCACAACCTTGTTAACTCCAATATAATATTCATACATGGACTCGTAAACACTGCTTGCCCATTGGGTTTGAAGCTGACGCTGAACATTATGAAATCCTTTGAAAAATGCCTAAAAATGTAGAATATATTCATTTTTTTGTAGATTCGTAGACAGATCCTTTAAGCTACATATTTTTCATGAAGTGTTCACTATCTATCAGTATTCAGTACTCGTTACATACAAATCTAAATCGCGTCCCTTCATTCTCATGATAGAGAGAGGATAAAAATGGAAAAGGGAGGGTGAGAAGGAGGTAAGCTGATAAGGAAAAAGTGATGGGCGGGCCGATTAAATGATGAGGAAGGGCAAGGGGGAGAATAGAGGAGGTGAAGAAGGAAATGAGAAAGTAGGAATAAAAGAGGGTGAGAAGTAAACAAGAGAGACGTGGCGAGAAGAGTGATCATAAATGTTTACAGAGGGTGCGAGGTGTATATGCATAGGGATTGAGGGGTAGGGATAATGATGATGGAGGTCAAGAGGGGCCAATGGATATATGTAAAAGGTGCTGGAAAGGAGCAGAAAGGGGTTGGGTATTGAGAGGGGAGGATGAGGATGGACGGTGATGGTGACATGAAGGAGAGCAGCTGAGGAAGCTGAAAGGAAAGTAGTAAGGGTGACGTGGGGGCAATGGGTAGGCAAGGGTGACGGGTATATAGGAGAGGGTAAAGGACAGAGATTGCACACTTTTACAAATAATCGATTTTTCCTAACGCCTCTTTCCGCCACCTAACTTTCCTTCATGATTCTCTCCCTTTTTCACCGAATCTTCCCCTGTACCCCTCTACAACTCACTAACTCTTTCTCCCACCCCTTTCCGTATAAGGGCGAAAGGGATGGGAGAAAAAATTGCATGAGTTGTATTAGAGGTACAGTGGAATAGATGGTGGGGGGGGGGAGCTGAAGGGCATTATGTAAGATAGTATAAATATAGGGTCGAAATTGGAGGAAGAATTGGGATGAGTTGTATAGGGTTATAGGCGAAAGAATTTTACCAAGAGGCGGCGGGGCGAGAAATGCAAGGGAGAGTTGGTGAGTTGGGGTGGAAGAGGGGGGGAGAATTGATGAGGCTTATAGGGGTACAGGCGGCAAAAAAGTTCTTCATAGTTCATTAAATCTTGTAGAGTCAAGATTCAAATGCATTTCTTTTCTTTTTTTGAGCAGATGACAAAGTAAATAAAAGAAAGACTTTCCAGTCGAATTAAATTTCGTTGAAGCGAAATTGTCTAACGTTGTCTGCTATTAATGTAAAAAAAATGCAAAGAGAAAAGGAAGGCGAGTTCTCGTTTAATAATATACGAAATCCAATACTTGAGATGGCGAGAAATGGAGGTAGCGCCTCCGAGAATTGTTGAAGGTAAAGAGAGTGTCGACACACTTGTAAACGACTGTACTCCGATTCATCGACGCTAACGCTCGACTTGTTATTTTCTATTGATTTTTTTTTCACTTGGAAAGATTTCTGAGAATTTTGACCTGGAAAAATAATACCTCGCTTTGCAGAACCAATGTGGAAGAACAAAAAAAAAGAGACGCTATTTAATTATTGCTAGCGTATTTTAGGAATATTTCCTGAAGTTATCGTTTTCATTAATTTTATTATTCTTATTGAGTATAACGTTTATTTCCTTCCATTATAAAGCCACACGCGGTATATTTTAATGTTCCAAAGGCATTTCCTCACAGCACGCGTCTAATTGCCAGAAGCGTACTTGCAAACAGACAGAGACAAAGAGAAGAATAATAACAACAATAGTAATAATCCCGACAACAAGAGAATCATCTTGGTAGGGATTTGCCTTATTCGGAGTACAAGCTCATTTTCTCCCACACAGTACCATAGCGCGTCGACATTACGATGTATTGTCTAATTAACTTATCCTCTTGTCAATGTCACATTTAATTGCAACGTCACGCGAGTATGTAATTATCTTCCATAGTGTATCGACACCGAATCACGCATGGGCCGACGGTGATAAATGATTGCGTTTCTTACATTGGGAAAAAATAAACGCCAAGATCAAGAGAGGTTATGATAATGTAATTATTAATTGTGTTAGCAGTGTGTTTCGTTACATAAACGTCAGACGTTGGCTCGAAAAATGTTAAATATTCATTAAATTCCGATTTATTTAAACAATTTGACATCTCAGACTTTAATCTGAACGTTTGATCAGGAAAAAGAAAAAGTACATAAAACAATTTTCTGATCACATATCTTCAGTAAAATCCTATGTGTTTTCTTTTGATTCATTACAGTAGCTTTTGATAACTTTGGTTTAATCGTAAATTTTCGAAAATGTTATCATGAAAGTTAAGATCGGTTTCGCTGATTGCAAGCTTGTTGTCAGTACTCGTAAAAATTCCCTGCTTCAATCAGGATATTGAAGAACTTGTTTTCTCGAGGGTTACAGAGTTGCATAAATTGAGAAACAGGGAGGGGGTGTTTAACGAACCGATACAGTATGGGGCGAATTTACAATTCAAGAGTATTGTAGAGTGAAAACAGTTTTCGCTACAGTACCTGGCTGCCATTAGGGATTCATGACCGAAATTTGTATGCCGCACCTAGTCGCGTAAACTGGGTATTATTGCAGGGCGTGAAGGTCCGTTTTACACGGGGTGGTGTCCAAGTTGATTTGGATTCTCGAGGTACGGTTCCAGACTTGTAATTGGATGCTAAACAAATCGCAGCACTCTAAAGACAGCTGGCGCCACCTGCATTCGTAATGTTTGAATTATTCAGTCCGGAAAGTTGTTGAAACACCTAAACACCAGGGAAGTAAATGTTTTTGTAAAATCAAGGATGATATACAATGGGGAAAGCTGATCAGATAACTAAATAAAAAACAATGTTCTTTGAACACCCCAATTCTCTATAGGCGTTTAAGAACCAGACGTACTGAATTTCCAGGGTTTCTAAAGATGTAATCCGTACGATGGTAAAAAACACACCTTAAGACATGTAACACATTCCAACTGCAGATAAATGTTGACGCTTGAGTTTGAGTTTGAATTGACCAATTCATTTCTGCTTTCTACATCGATTCAGGAGATCGAAGTTCGTCATTTCCACTCCTCCTTGTATCCCCTTGGACCTGATCTCCAGTCGCATTGTGCAAACTTTGTCATTGTATTTGTTTCGTATGCACACCATTCCATTTGCAGCGATTTTCGGCTAAGCTCCTAGAAAAATTCCCATAACGATGGGAAAAGTTTTCGCGATCTGATGCCCGTATACGATGAAAATCTCATCGGTGTGGAAAAAGTACTTCTGCGAGTCGTTCCCACGATATTGTTTTCTCCAAGAACTTGGAATTTCGTTTCTCGATCTTCACAAAGTCTCATATTTGTTTCATGTTCTTTAAAACTATAGTTTGAAGAAAAGGCAGATACGATAAGAGGAATATTATGGAAGTGTGAAGAATTGCAAACGAAGTAGGCTAAAGGAAACGTAGGATAAATTGGAAGAAGGGAAAGAAGGGGAAAAAATGTATTGTTACATGATCGGACTAATGGAATGATTTAAACACGTGGATCCACAGTTAACTAAATTCGGGAGCATGGCAAATCCGATTTGGTTCAAAAGTTTCGAATCAAATCCACTTACCGTTTCGAATTGAGATAACAGTTGTGCTCGGCGGTATATTCCGTTGAAAAAAATACTAATGACGGAATGGATTAAAAAGAACCAATAAGTGGAAATGCATTTAGAGGAAGAAAAACATGGTGAATTCGTAAAATCCTCAATTTAGCAGCTTCAGTTTGCTAGTGTGCAAGAAATTTCTTGTTAGACTAAAATACTGAAGTCGGATATCCGGGGGTGGTATATAAAGCAATGCTAAACTTGTAAAGAGCAGCTAAACTTAGATTTCGCTAGCAAAGTTTCATACCCTGATATTACGAACCCCATCGCACTACATGCATAGTAATCGTAACCAGATCGTAACCTTTATAGGAATTTTGTATAAAATCTTTTATAGTAGCTATAGAGATAGGTTTACAATATTAACTTTTTTTTCTCCACCTCTTTGTATCACTATCCCCGAGTATATAGAGTCCCTTCCACTGCAGATGCATTGAATCTGATCAGTAGAACTGCTTTTTAAGATTGTTATCATATCCTGTTCGATAGTATGTCTAGAATCTTAGTGCTTATCCTACTTCTTTATTTACTGTTCTTCCCATCTACATATCATTTTTTTCTTCTTTAGCATACTTCATACATTTTCTCCTAATCCTATAGAGATTTGCGAAATCCTTAAGTATAGTGTGTCAAAGTTCTTCTATTGTACCGTTGCGTTGGTCGCTTAAATTATGGCGTAGGTTGTGAAGGTACGAATCCGGTCCGGCCCACATCCGCGACTCGCGGAAGTGGTCACTTCCACAATCTGCGGTAGCCCAGCAGCAACGGGAAGGAGACTTGAGGGCCACGGCCGTTATATCGAATACACCCGGATCTGATGGCGCATGCACTTCGTGGAACCGATAGAAAACCGGTTTTTAGGATGTATGCTACCACACTGGGATCGCAAATGACTTGATTCATCACAAAGCCTCTACTTTTTTCAGACATAACTTTGTTCGGACTTTCTGGTTTATGGAAATCGTGCTTTCAAATTCGGACAGTTGTAATTTTGAGGCCATGTGTTATTCTGAATTAATTATGCCTTCTGAACATTTTAAACCACACGGAGAAAAATGGAAGGTCAGTCTGGACATCTAGATGTGCAAGCTGACTGTATTGGAGGGTCAACTATAGGACGACTTTATAGATGGCTAAAACGACTATCTCTAGAAGGTTAAAACAAGAGGTTCCAATCGATCATCTCAGAGAGTCGACTTATCATCTCGAGGGCCGAACTGATTATCACAAAGGGCGGAATTGATCATCATAGAGGGTCGACTTGATCATTTCAGATGGTCGACTTGATTATTTCAAATAGTCGACTTGATCTTCTCGGACAGTCGACCTGACCATCTTAAGAGGTTCCATTTGATTATCCTATATTGTCCATATTAGTTGTCCTTTTTCTGCCTACTATTCCAGTCTCTCTCTTATAAGAGACTGGAAATTATAAAATTAAGTGGAACCTACAAAACCTGAAGATTTATATGAAATACATAAAATCTGAAAGCATTTTTTAATATTTGCGGAGAGTGAGGTGTATGAGACATAATTCGATATGCGAAAACAGTGCACATTGACAATATTTTGTTTGGAGCACGAGAGGCTAAGGACACAGCGTCACCGGGGTGAATTGTAAGATTTCAAACACTGGAGTAAATTCAGAAACCGATATCACACATCTCTTTACT
>UWNZ010279351.1:0-10734 GCA_900474215.1 Andricus inflator
CCGTGGGTTTCATTCAACTCAGAGTCAAGAGTTTTGAAAGTGATAATAGATATAGAAGATCCTAAAATAACGATTGGGATGCTGTTTGTTCTAGAGAAGATGTTGTTAAATATTTTTTTTGTATGACCGCATGTGGATTATAAAATTAAGTCGATTGACATGGTATGGTTTTTTTTACTTGCTGTCCAAAATATATGTATTTCGCTTCTTTTTTTTTTAGGTGTTCTATGCCGTAAATACTCTTAAGTTGTAGTTAAAATGACCCCAATTTGTCATAATTTTTATTTGTTTTATTATATGTATCATACAACATGAGCGTCCTCTAAAATTGTCATAAATTTAAGCTATCACTTAGAGAAATTTCTTCATGTGACAAAAGGATGTTTCTTGACGTAAATGGAATTTCCTCATAAATTTAAGGTTGAGAGGATTTTCATTCGTATCCTTTTCATCAAAAATTTTCCTTCTGCGACTAACTTCACCTAATCTTGTAGACAAATAATTCTGTTTGTGTACAAAATATATTCACGTCGTTCAAAAAAAAAAAGCAAGAGGACGATCCTTTTGTTTCAAGACAACTTTTTCTCTGAGTGAAAGGATCCTTTTCCGAATTTCTATACCATTTTTACTTTTACATTACATTTTTACTAAATTTTTACTAGTTTTCAGGGAGAAGAATCTCTAAATACCCTAAGATTTGTTGCAAGTAGACATTTGCTCTACACTGAGAAAAAAATGCTATTGGATCAAAAGTACGCAGTTTCATGCTCGTTCAAAAGCAGATACTATTGATTCAAATGAATATTCAATGAAATAATAACGACTTATTTCGGCTTGACATTGATGCTGTGTATTCGATAGTATACCCATTTGAATCAATAAGATCTGCTTTTGGACGAGCGCGAAAGTGCGCACTTTTGATTTAACAGCATTTTTTTCTCAGGGTATATGTTATAATTTTTATGCAGAGGGATCTACACAGATTTTTGGTGAAGGAGATGGTTACTTGTTTTAAATTCATTTTTGAGTCTATTTCATTTTATCATGATTTTAGGTTATATCCCACAAGTATCCTCTAAAATTGTCCGAAATTTAAGCTAAAGCAGCCTATGATCCTTCTAAAACATTTTAGACTATACGTTGTAATTAAATTCATGTATCATGAGTTTTGAAGATAATGGAAGAAGTTGAAGTAGAAAATAATTGTCATTCTTCATAAGATAGTGATTAATTCTAAACTTTCACTGGTTTTTGGGAATTTACCCTCAAGACCATACCATCGCATGGGATGATTTTTTGCAGGGGGGTTTAAACGTATTTTTGGTGAGGGAGGGATGTTACTTACAAGTTTTGGGTTCATTTGTGAGTTTCTGGTCAAAATTAACTTAATTTGACTTCATTGAAAGGCTTTGGTAACCTGGGTACTTAATACTCTTAGCTGCAAATTCAAAATAATCACTAGAACGAAATACCAAAGTATCCCGTAAACTGGCTTGAAATTTAGGTATAGGTAGAAAATGCTTCCGGCAACTCCTAAAATTTTTCAAAATTTAATGTACAAGATCCTATAGTTTCTAGTAGATTTTTAGAAAAGTTTCTATGCATTTTAGCTATTTAAAAAACAATGGAAAGGTATTTATTAGAAACTACTACTTTCTGTTACTATTCAGACACTTCTAAAAAAAATTACAATTTCTAAAATGATACTTTATTGGATTTTATTGTGAAAGTACATTGCCATTAGGGATGTTAGAGTTGGAAATAGTTAGCATCTTTTTCTGATACGATATTTATTTAAACTATCAAGAAACATGTTGACTTTGTATCTCATATAAAAACATTTGATTTTAAATGTTAAAGTTCTTATTGCCTTAGAATATAAGTTAGATAGAAACGTGAATTAAATACTAAAAATTCTTAACCAATGAATTCCCTCAATAAGAGGAGAAACGTAAATTAAATACTAAAAATTCTTGACCAATCAATTCCCTAAATAAGAGGATACACGTTTACCAGTATTAACCCATTTGTCTGACATTTGGAAAATAAATTGTACACTAAAGAAAACTGTCCAATCAATTTCATCTCCATTCATCACATTTTACTTCGCAGAAGAAACCAGAAAACTTAACCAATGTAAAAGTCTAGCAAGTTACGTTTCCCGAGAGACTAAAGTATTCTGTAACAAAACTTAGATCTAAGCCTGGGTGCAAATATGTGCAGAGTACTCAGTTTAGAAACTTTAGAAAGTTTTCAAAAGTTTATCCAGAAATAGTTAGATTCATTTTTTTCAAAAGTGGGATGGGATTTCGAATTACCATTAGCGATTTTTTAATGAGATTCAGGAGTATATGTAAGTATTTACAGAAGCAATGATAATCGTCCAATTCTATCATTGAGATGCCGCATGATAATTTTGCGGGTGAATAGTAATTTCGATAACTCGCTTGGCAAACTCCAATTATTGTTGAACTCTATTGCTTATGATATTGGGAAATTAATGCCATAACTTCGGTTATGATAACTTCTTATAACAACTAGGTTCTATTTCAAAAAGAATTAGGAATAATCATAACATTAATTTAGTCGAATACCAAGGATAATAAAAACATATTGAAAGAATATTGACCTAGTATTTTGCAAGAACAAATTTAAATCAGATTCAAGGAACTGTTTAAATATGTGAAGATGCAAGATGTCTCGTTAAGTTTTTCTTTCCAACCGAAGACCCAAGAGTCGATTCGACTCCTAGAGTCGCGGAGGCCACTCCCTTATTTACAATCTCGATAAACCGGGTCATCGAGATCAGCGCGCTTTTAACAGGACAACTATCCATCTGTTTCTTTTATGTATACATACCTCTTCTTCGGTCCCTGGAGAGTTCACTGAAAGTTAAATCTTTGACAGAATATGTCCTTCCAACATTCATAGAAAAACACATTTTTCTTTTAAACCAATCCACGCATATTATATCGTTCGTGACTCAATTATTTATCACCCCTATATCAACATTACGTAAAATGCCAATAACTTCACTCGTTTATCACTTTCTGATTCCCTTCCATCTGGACAATGTGATCCATCAAACTCAAATTTGAATTGTGCTAGCTGATGCGAAATTTATTCTGAAGGGTAGAAGGCATATCTCGGTCAAAATATTGAAAGAAACAATCGGATTAGGAAAATTGCGAAATCGTTTCTTTCTGTTGTTGTTTGAAGTGATTTTTCAAATTGGTTTCCTCTATTGATTTTTGGAATGTTCAATACCCCATATTGTTAAATCTTTATGATAACAATAGCTTGTAGAAGCAGCGATATTAATACGTCAATCAAAGTACATTTTGTAACATCATTCGGAGGCTTGTTTCTGCTTGCAATCTTGCCTTGATGTTTCTGTATGTGCGTGTTGGATGAGTATACATTGTGCTGATACTATTCGTGTCTGAGCAGGCGAAAGGGAGAGTGAGAACTTCTTGCACGTGCGAGAGGAGTTTCGGTTGCCAGTTGTGTTCTCCTTGCTTTGGGCCAATGCGGCTGTTTCGGTGAGAATTAGTGCGAGGTCGGTCTGTTTGCGTTTGGTTCCCCATTAGTCGGTTCCTTAAGCCCTACTCATACTTAAGATACGTACCAACACCTAACCAAAACCGTGATTGTAGAACGCATTCCAATTCACCTCAAACTTTAATTTCACACCTAATCAACATCAGAGCACTGGAATTAAAAAATGAATGAATTAAAAATTGCATTAGTCACCTTGTTCATAAAGTTTGTCTAATACGAATTATTCATTTTTAAGATTCGAAACCGAATGGTCCTCCGAGCCTACTCTGAAAGCTTCTGTTTGGATCAGTTTGTCTCACTATATTTTTTACAAAAGAAATTTGATTCTGAGTCAGAATTATTAAAAGAAATTGTCAGTGGTGAGTGTTATTTGAAACAAAGGGAGGCAATTAATAAACAGCGGCGTGATTTTGTAAGCCAGTTAATTTGAATAGAAACGCTATGATGTTTGTCGGTAACCAACACGTGCGGTGATGTGTCACTAGTAGACAATTTTGATTCCTTGGTGGTAGCTCTTTATCAAACTAAAGGGTCCAAAGGTAAATATACACCGGCGAATCGTAACCCTTCGACTATATGCAACACTCTCGGTTCCTTTAACCGAGATTTCTCTGGTTACATTGCTTAATTACTTCGTAAATAGTGACCACCTGTCACACACGTGCGGTGCACAAATTCTCTCCCAATCTCATGCTACCAGTTAATTTATTCAAAGCCTGATGCCAGATAATTATTACAGGGTTATATTAAATTCGAGAGTTCTCATGAATGTATGATATAAACTGTTTCTGAATTAAGCTTATGAAGATAAACTAACTTTTTAACATGACGATAAAACTGAATATTGGTAATAAAAAAAGGGATTAATATAACAGCGTAGAGAAGTTTGTGAGAAAGCGCAGCAGGAACTTCTCCCTGGGATTTTCACAATATTTTCTGGTATCCTTTACTGCATTTCTGACTCCTTTTTAACGAGGGAATACCGGCTCGTAACCAAGACGAACTTGGCCTATACTAAGTCGAAAGCTGGAGTTTCCGGCTGGAAATTCTGGCTCAAGTTTTATGATCGCTTGATCGTCTTGATCCTTGCGAGCATCGCGAACATGCAGCAATTTTTTACGAGCCGCCGAATCGTACCTGCGCCGAAGTAATTTAAAGGATGCGCGTGCTGCATTTCTAAAACGTATAAAACACAAGGCGGAGCTTCTAACTAGGGTTTCCCTCGTTTTTCTTTGCCTTCATCAAATTCCCCTGTAATCGCGATTATATGCAAACTCGCGGGCGCTAAGGCGTTCCAGCGCCAACAATTTTAACGTTCGCACCTCGTAAAACAAGATCGATGGATTCAACGAAAAAGAATTTTGCTTGGGATGAAGAGTGAATTTAGAAAAGTCGAAGGAAATTTTTAACTTATTAGAATAGACAATGGGAATTTGGGTCTTTCGGGAGGGAATCTAGATGCTGACATTTTTGCTGGGATTTGAGAAATTGAAAATTCGTCATCGGTTAGGTAGTTCTTGTTTTGAAGTCGTCACTTCTTGAATGGGAAGACTTCTAGAAAAGAAGTAAGATGAGACTGAACGAAACAAGAGTGGGCGGATATAGGTGAGGATGAGAGAGAGAGAGGAAGAAGGCGGATAAATTTGTGTGAAGGAGAGGATGATATCGTAATGCAGTATTGTGGAGACGTGCCTCGAGGCTCGAGGACTGAATTGTAGCTGGCGTGCAGTTATGTACATGCGAGAGAATGCAAAGAAAGGAATACAATGTGCTCAACGTAGCTGGAGTGAAGGCTGTGAGCGAACCTCGATTCGAGTCAGCTATTTTCGTAATAAGACAACAGCTATGATGAAGGCTCCCTTCTACTCTAGAAGACATGTTGCTTAATTACGATCAGGTGCAAAATGAATTCCAAGTTTTATCTACATCCGAAAACGATTAAAGATGAAATTTAATGAAGTCTAGATTCCTCCAACCGTCAATTTTGCAACGAAATACGAAACAGGTTGGAAGTTTTTAGGATCTATTATCGTTAAAGGGTCGTCCGTAAGTTACTTTCGTTTTTCCTTTAGAAGGATAACCTTCTGCACAAGTTAGGACATTGTGAGGGTGAGTCGGAAGTTAGGTGATTTATATTACTGGCACGTGACGCCGGCTTGAAAGTATAATTTGTCGGAAATGACTCCCGTTTCCGTTTTCTACCACCTTTTCTCTCAAATCTTTGGTCTAATATAGCTGATGAATTAACTCCTTTCAAATTATTTTACTCATCATTTCCGCAAAAGGGTTCATGTACGAGGATCCATTTGTCTCTCTAAGTATGTTCTTGGAAAATTTTACTAATTGTAACCCTGTATCTATTTTATCCTCTTTAAAAAAGGCTAAGCTTATAGAAAGTATGAAATTTTGTCTAGAAAACAAGGTGGTCGTGGAGAAGATTTTGGGGAAAGGGGGTGAAGAAGTGGCTCATGGAATTCAGGAGTCTTGTAGTCGGATTTCAACCACCGGGAATCGATAACCCAGCATCTCTCGACTCCAGAGTTCCAGACCATTCCCCTATCACGAGCTGGGGGTTCTGCCGTGGAAAAGATGTTCGCCAACCTTTTCAGCGACAATCTACTGCTTCCTAAGAAGTCCTACTTATTTCACTCTCGACTTTTCCCAACCGAAGATAACCCTCAAGTTCGATCGTTTAATCCGAGTGTTCGAAGTGACCGAACCTCTTTTAGTTCCAGCACCATCCTTCCAATATTTCCAATTATGTTCGAATTCAAAGAGGAACAGATGCAGATCTACGCGTAATAGCTACTTGTAGAAGTTTCTGAAGCCAAGATTCCGATTATTTATCAAGCATTGTCGATTCTTTTTATATTTCTTGCTCCTCAATACTGCTGAAATTATGAGAATATTTCTGTTAAATATTGCAGGATTGATAGGGAAAATTCTCTGTGAGGTGAAAAACAACTTTTTAACTGCCAGATATTCTGAACTCCACTTTTTATATCTAATTTTCCAGGAACGAAAGATATGAAGGTTCTACGATGCAGCATTTATCAAGCATTTCTCATCATTATCGATTTCAGACAACGGGAACACTACAATTTTACAGGTCAATATGGCGGTGCAGCACACTAAAGTTGACATCTAAATAATGTAATTCGCATCATTTTATTTATATTATTCCACAAGTTTTATTGTTAAGATTTACTAATAAAAGATTCTTCTGGTTTAGTACTTACACTGCAAAGTATTTCTTGTCCTACTTTGTCGATGCATTTGAAAAGAAAGTAATGGCGGATAATAAAGTAAGGATCAGGACTCTGTGGAATTCCTGGATAGTGAGTTCGGCTGCGATTTCAGCGCTAGCGTGTAATGTAAAGTTCGACTGCAGGAGTGCAAGACCGTTTCTCCTCATAGGAAGATGTAGGAGCCGCATACCGCAGTAATCCCATAGAAACTCTTTCTCCTGCTTCCTGGGCTCTTTCCCTGTACATTGCTTGGGTCTCTTTTCGCCATTTACCATGTCGCGGTGGGTATCCGCCTTACTTATCGCGGTACATAAGGGTACTAGTTGAAGTACTCTTTCGAGTCGAGTACGACGTGGAGTCGTAGACGATGGTCCCGGGGCTCATTCGAGTCTCAACTGTCGCAACTCTCGCTCCCTGAAGTAGGCTTCTTTTCCCTGTTATCCTCGAAAGTTATCGTCTACGCCGTTTTGCAAATTCTTACAAATTGCCTTTTTTCACAGTACATAACTCCAAGAGTTGCTATTTTTACCTAAAAAATGTTAAAATGTGTTTATCACATGATGAAGATCGAAAATTTTGAACCAGTTTTTCCCTTGTCTCAGTTTTTTTAAAAGGTTTCCATTTATTTTTTAACATTCATAAACAGAAATTCAAGAAATTAGAAAACAAGAAGCTTTGCAAATATTTTTTGAATGACTTACTTGCTAATTTTGGAGATTAGAAGGACATTGTTGACAGTGATAAATCGTTAACGATTCAATCGTGAAATTAAACCCGAAAGATAAATTAATTCTGTATTTTCATACAAGAAAGATTAATTCTCAACGAAAAATGTAATAGTTGATATTTCAACCAAAAAAGACTTCAGTTTTAAATAAAAAACAGTGGAGTTCATCCAAAAAGACGCCTTTTCGACAAATTAGTTTATTTTTCAAACTAATTGTTGAATTCTCAAGCCATAACGACGAATTGTCTACCACACAGTGGAATTTTCTACAAAAAATTAATTCTTAACGAAATAGATGAATTTTTAACTAAATATCTGAATTTTCAACCAAAAAATTAGTTTTGAACAAAGCAGTTCAAGTTTTAACCAAGTAGTGACATTTTCAACAAATGAAGGGGAATTCTCAACGAAAAATGTAATAGTTGATATTTAAATTTAAAATGAGATTAATTTTGAATAAAATATAGTGCAATGCATCCAACAAAACAAAGTGCCCAAACGAATTTTCTAAAAAATGATCGAATTTTCAACCCGAAAATACGAATTATGAAAAAAATGTCTATTCTCAACCAAATAGTTGGGTTCTCTACCAAAATAGTTGAATTTTCAACATAAGAAGATGAATTTTTGATAAAATAGTTTTATTTTCTATCATAGATGAATTTTTAACTAAAATGATGAATTTTCAACCAAAAAATAAAATATATTTTTAACAAAGTAGTTCAACTTTTAACAAAATGATTGTACTTTCAACCAAAACAGATGAATTCTTAATAAAAAATGTAATAGTTGATATTTCAATCCAAACGGATTTTAATTTTAATTAAAAAAATAGTTGAATTCATCCAGAAAGACGCAACATAGTTCATTATTCAACCAAATTGTTGAATTTTCAAGCCATGAAGACGAAATTTCTACAAAACACTTAAGATTTCAACTCTAAAGTATGAATTTTCAACGAAAAAGTTAATTTTCAATCAAAAATTTGAATCTTGAATGAAAAAATCAAATTTGAACATAGTAGTTCAACTTTGAACCAAGTAGTTGAATTTTCAACGAAGAAAGATGAATTCTCAACGAAAAATGTAGTAGTTTTGATGTTTCAACCAAAAAATATTTTGATTTAAAATCCACTGCAGTTAAATTAGTCCAGAAAAGACGTATTTTCAACAAAGTAGTTTATTTTTTCAAGCCAAAATGACAAATTTGGTACAAAACAGTTGAATTTTCAACTACATAAAAGAGATCAGTTCTCGACTAGAAATATAATAGTAGACTTTTTAACCAAAAAGAATTAACTTTCAACAAATATCAGAGGCATATCAGAGATAAGTATGTTAACTGTGGTTGTAGACACAAAATTTCGGAAATCGGAAATAATATGTAAAAAACTAGGGTATATTAGGAGCCTCTAATAAAGTATAATTAATGTTGAGTTGATTATTACATATTTGGCTTGATTTTACCTGTGAGCAGCAAACTGCCTATTTAAAAAGTTTTTATGTTCATATTTTTGTGATGAATATTTCTTTAACTTCTATTGTTTTTATACTATAATCTTTTTTTAGATGGCGTTAAAAAAGGTTTTCATCATCTGAGAGATTTCAATTGATACAAATAAATTAAAAACAAAGTTTAACGTCTAAACAAACAAAAACAGAAAAGGTAGGCTTTTCAGTCATTTATGCGTTTTGCAAATTATTTCTTTCTAGCTTACTTAGCAAAATGTTTTAAACAACTCAGGGTTCTGTACTAAAAAGAATACACCAGCAAAAATTGCTATCTATCTACGGATAAAAATACATTTTAAAAAATTCAAACATGAACCTTTTGCAATTCTGTTGTTCATCTATTTCTCAATGTTTGATCTTGTTGATTTTTTTTCTGATGCATTTTCGTCAGTAGTAAGTGCTGAAACGAGATTCACAAGATACTCATATGATATAAAAAGTTTTTAATAATAAGTGAAATATCCTTTTAATCCCCTGTTTTACCTAAAACTTAACTATAGTTCAATTAAAGAGAATTCTGCTAACAGTAACTTAAAAAAAAATGCAAGACGTATAACTAATTTAAATTAGTAGGACCTCCTTTCTCCCAACATAGGCATATATAGTATCTAAGTAGTAAAATCAGTTCGTAGTCAGGCATAGTAAGTAAATATATGCTCTATAATTGTATTGTATCTCTTATGTTTTTGTAGTTATTGAAATATATACTAAATATAATTAAAATATGGATTATTTGAAAGAGTTCGTGTCTAGCCGTACATAAATTGCAAGGAAGAGTAGAATAGAGAGCATTGTTTATCAGTGAACATCAGCCAGTGTAGCGATTGTTCTCCGGAAGGATGAAAATTGTTTGAAAGTTAACGATTCTGGAGTAACAGGGATTCCCCTTTTGTTTTAGCGAAGCTTCTGGTTTCTCATTCTTGAGCACGGCTTTCCGCTCCTCCGTCTCCTTCCTTCGCATTTATTGGATGCAAATTGCTCCTCGACGTAATCCTCGAACTCTGGGTCGTTTTTCCTCAGTGTGGAATTCTCCCTCGAAAATCCTTCTTTTCGCTTTCTCAGCCAAACTGGTGGCTATATCTATATTTATTTGCCATGCCATCCCCGTTCGACTTGTTCGCTTTCAATCCTGCTCCACAGCACGCGGTCGGCACGTATCTAATTACATAATGACGTTAGTTAGGAGTCGAATAACCGAGGGTTCACCTTCGGCTGTGCCACGTTCTCCCTCTCTCTTTAGCTCTATTCCTCTCCCTCTTTCTATCCCATTTTCCCATTCTCCTCTTCCACGTCTCTCTCGCGTGCTACTCACTATTAGGGGAGAATCAGGTGATGAGGCTGGGAAGGGTTATCGTATATTTACTAACACTGTTGCAGAAGCCATAAAAGCAAATCAACCAGACGAATTCATTCCGCGAAATGAAAATTCAAGAGTTTAAGCTCAATTTCATTGAGGTAATATTACCTTAGGCGAGGATAAAATGAAGCAAAGCTCACAATCAAATATCATTCAGATTTCAAATTTAATGTAGATTTAATGGTACTGTCAAGATCATTATTAAGCGCTATTAATCACGAGTTATGTCTTCATTTAGATGGAGAAACTTTTAGTTGCATGTGTGATCAACTCGGTGTCGTAATAATTACTATTTTTGCTGCAGGTATCAGCCCCTCCCCTTTCCCCCTT
>UWNZ010279581.1:0-14956 GCA_900474215.1 Andricus inflator
GGTTCCTGTGCAGGAATTTTCAGCCGGGGAAAGGATTGCAGATGTTAAGGATTAATATTTATATATTTCGTGGTACTATTTTATATTTAAACATCTACGTTTGAACATCCATTTTTCTCCTAGTATTGGCTACCAGTTATTGGTCATTTGGTAGTTATTGTTTTCTCAGTAGTAGGCCAATTATTTTTCTGGGACCTGACTAATGTAATATGTCTATTTTTATTCCAGGATGGGAATTGCGGGGGATTCACTGTTACAAATTCTTCAACATCAAGCATTCATGGGAAAAAGCAGCAGAGTTATGCAGAAGGTAAGATATTCCAGAGATTGGCAGTTTATTGGCTTGTTCGACTCGCAGATTTCACGATATAGTCTCGCGCTCTGAAGCATGTAATGTCAAACGAGCTTGAGAGTTTCCTGAATAGGGAATCTTCTCTAAATTTGAGTGAACGAAGAAGTTTAGTTTAATTTTGAACCATGACGATGAAGATAAAACCTTCTATAGTCATAAATAAATAGTGAAATAAAATAAATAAAGGGGTCCCGGAGCATAAGGCTTTTTGTAAAGCACTCATTTTCTGCCTCGACTACCTTTGAATATTTTACAAGTTAATGATGCACCTTTTACGTCATAATACAGATTCAATGATATTGCACTGGAGAAAAATTTGATAAAGGAACTAAAATTATAGAGATTAGTCATTATTAAAAGAAGGATAATGTACCTGCGATTTCTTAGTTTTCAAGGTTATGTTGAAAATTTTTACCGACTGCAGATCTATTTTTATGTCGCCATCTATCGGGTATCAATTAACTAAAAAGGAACCTTTAAAAAGAGTTTTATTGGAGTCCCATTTTTAAAGGATGCCTACTTTTTCTTGAGCCATAACATTACCGAACTGACCCCCCTCCTATTTTTAAATACGAAATATAAATGGAATTTTATATAACCGTCAATCTAAAAATGAATAATAAGTCAAAACTATTTGATACTAGTATGTTTGATACTAGGAAAAGTTTTATCTGAAGTTGATAGAATGATACGCAACGGTTTGATATCCCGGGATTTACTATGAGCGCATTTGAATTTAGCTAAAGACTTCGTAGTATGTGTCTCAAAAATCCTTTCGATTGTTTATGCAAATTTAAAAACAATTTCTCTTTTTCTCATTTTTTTTAGGTACGGAAGCGAACTGATGGTCGTGGAATCCTACAGCGAAAACAATATGACCGTGGGGATGCTTGGACGTCACCTGGATCGATATTGGCTTGGTTTGGCTTCTCTGGATGATCTGAGAACCAACACCCTCGAGTCAGCAGCTGGTATGCTGGTCTCGCAATATGCAGGTACCAGACTTTCTACTTTTAATCACTTTCGATTCTTGTTGAAGCATACTGTGTGAAATCTTCTGCCTGAGCTTGGCTCGAGTAACAAGGCTTATTAGATAATAACCCGATTAAGTAATTGAAAGAAGTCATCAAACTTCAGCAACTATGTACACCCAAGCAAAAATAAAGTGACAACGGGGTCCTAAAAAAATCCCAAATATACACTAACATCGGATAACGGATTACTTTGAAACACGATAACTCGGTCGGAAAGAAAACTAGACATTCAAAGAAAAAATAATTGGAAGGCTTATGAAATTCCACGTTGAATGACCCCTAATAGAGATATTTCTGACTTTTTTGAAACGATCCCTTATCCGATACTTTAATGAAACGTAATACGGAATCCTAATAGGACCTCGATCAGGCTCTTTTTACTCCCCTGTCTATAAATTCGACCGAATGAGATCTAAAAAAAAACCAATTGGAAGATTCTCATTATCTGCAATGGCTAGCTTGTCCGCAAAGTGTGTTAGATAGGAAGTAATAAATACTTCTAATCCCACCTGAAAACCCGCTTCGAGTGAGGAGCTTATCGCCAGACAAGTTCCTTACTACGGAAGACAACTAAATCGTATCGAGGTCGCGGAAACACGGAACTCGCACACGGCACGAAGACACACTTTTCCCACAAACAATACCCAGATATGCCGAGGTGTGTGTTCACAGCGACTTGCAACATACGTCTCTACCCGAACGGGATTTGCATAACCTTCGCTCGTCTCCCTTGCCAGGACTATTATCGAAGACACCTGAAATTTGCGCAAATTTTTATACATTCTTTTTTCGTATATAGGTTTCTGGGCGTCGAAACAACCGAATCCTCGCTCCGGAGAGTGTGTCGATGTCGCTATCACCGACGATCAGCATCAATCTTGGGAACTCACAACTTGCGAATCCCTACTGCCTTTCATGTGCCGCGCCAGTGCTTGCCCTGCAGGTACTTTCATCAAATTTTCGTTTCTTTATTACGAAATTATTTTAATCGAGGTGGAATTAACTCAATTACGTCAATATTTTGTCGTCAGGTTCTTTCCATTGCTCAAATGGAAAGTGCATAAATGCCGCTTTCAAGTGTGATAAGCAGGATGACTGTGGAGATTTTTCTGATGAACTTGATTGCCCTGCCAATTGTCATTATTACATGGCAAGCAGTGGAGATGTCGTCGAGAGTCCAAATTATCCCCACAAATATATGCCTCTGAGCAACTGCAAATGGACACTCGAAGGGCCTCAAGGTCACAATATCTTACTCCAGGTAGAGACTTTTCTGATATCTTACTTCTTGATGTATTATTTATTGATTTATTTTTATAACTAATTATCTTCTACATAGTTCCAAGAATTCGAAACAGAGAAGAGCTTCGATATAGTCCAGATCCTCGTAGGAGGTAGAACTGAAGAAAAGTCTGTAAATTTGGCTACCCTTTCCGGCAAGGAAGAATTGAGTAACAAGCTCTTCGTATCCGCTTCTAATTTCATGATCATCAAGTTCAGCACCGATGGATCTGTAGAACGAAAAGGATTCCGCGCTTCCTGGAAAACCGAACCACAAACCTGCGGTGGAATTCTTAGAGCGACTCCTCAAGGTCAAGTGCTCACATCCCCAGGCTACCCTCAGAATTATCCAGGAGGACTCGAGTGTCTCTACATACTTCAAGCTCAACCTGGACGAATTATGTCCTTGGAAGTAAGTACAAGTACCAAGTACATCATTTCCACGCAATTATCCGCCGCCTGTTATTACGCTCTGTAGGAATTACAAAGGGTTCATTCTCACGGCAATAATAGTTGAAGAGAAACGATCGTCATAGACGGTATAATTATTCTAATAGAACTTATTATCAGCAAACAAATGCCCTCCTCTAGAAAAAGTAACCTTTTTAAAAACAAAATAAAGCTATCATCTGTATCTAAACTATCTCTAATATTTTCTTTCAAGATCCAAGACCTAGACTTGGAAATGAATCGGGATTATATTCTGGTTCGCGATGGAGACTCACCAATGAGCCGCCCTGTCGCAAGACTCACCGGAAAAGCAGAGGATAATCCAACCGTGATCATGTCTACTGGGAATAATCTCTACTTGTACTTTAAGACGAGTCTTGGCGATTCCAAAAGAGGTTTCAGCATTCGTTATACCCAAGGCTGCAAAGCCACTATCATTGCTAAAAATGGAACAGTCCAGTCCCCCTCGTATGGATTAAACGACTATCCGAATAATCAGGAATGCTTGTACAAGGTCAAAAACCCTCAAGGTGGTCCGCTTTCCTTGAAGTTTACGAGTTTCAACGTCGACAAAACTGATTTTATACAGGTATGATCTGAAATTATTGAAAATACCCCTAACCTAAGAACTTCTCTTGAATGAAAATATCTTTTAGGTTTATGACGGACCAAACGCAAATGGATTGCGTCTTCATTCAGCAAATGGTTTCACTTCAAATACTCGTCCTAAGATTACTTTAACAGCAGAAAGTGGTGAAATGTTGATCAGATTTGTCTCTGATGCTCTACACAGTAGCAGTGGTTGGCAAGCTGCTTTCTCTGCAGGTGTGTTTAAAGCAACATATCTAGTCTTTTAAAATCAAATTTTCTAGAATGTAAACTGACGATTAAAACTGCTTTTGTTATCGTTCCAGATTGTCCACCTTTGCAGCCTGGAGTAGGAGCTTTAGCATCCAACAGGGACACAGCTTTCGGAACAACAGTTACCTTCTCCTGCCTCTTGGGCCAAGAATTCGCGACCGGAAAATCTAAAATCTCGACCGTTTGTTTGCCTGGTGGAAACTGGTCTGTCAACTACATTCCCAAATGTCAGGAAGTATACTGCGGTCCAGTTCCGCAGATAGATAACGGATTTTCTATTGGATCAACTAACGTGACCTACCGTGGATTAGCTACTTATCAGTGTTATGCCGGTTTCGCCTTTTCATCTGGAAAACCCATTGAAAAGATTTCTTGTTTAGCTGATGGAAGGTGGGAAAAGAAGCCAGCGTGTCTCGGTAAGATAAATATTCATTTTTGTATTCTGCATTTAATTTGTAGAAATATCGTGACAAAACATTTCTTTTAGCATCCCAGTGTCCACCTCTTCCGGAGGCACCACACGCCAACATGACAATTTTGAATGGAGGAGGAAGAAGTTATGGTACCATCGTCAGATTCGAATGTGAACCAGGCTACGTTAGAAGCGGACATCCTGTGATTCTCTGTATGAGTAACGGAACCTGGTCCGATGATGTTCCAGTTTGTTCACGTAAGTTTATTCAATGAATATAATTTATAATTGATAATGCACAATGGGCCATATTAAGGCTAGTATTTTTTTCTCTTTCTCAGGTGCAAAATGTCCAATACTTCCAACAATTAAGAATGGTTTTGTCGTGGATCTAACAAGGGAATATTATTTCGGAGATGAAGCAAGAGTACAATGTAACAAAGGTTATAAGTCTACTGGATCCAACATTATTCAATGTGGCACTAGTCAATACTTCGATAATGTTCCGACTTGCGAAGGTAAATAATCTTGACATCTATTACCATAATTATGAAACTTGGAGATTTTTCTTTAAATGCGCTTCTTTAACCTAAATACCTTTTTCCAGATATCAACGAATGTGCCTCAAGTCAATGTGATTCAGCCTCAACGGAATGTATAAACACATCTGGAGCTTTTGCATGCAAATGTAAATCTGGATTCGCACCTACAATGGAATGTCGACCCGTAGGGGATTTAGGATTGATAAACGGTGGAATACCCGATGAGTCAATTACTGTATCACCTTCACTCCGTGGATTTACTAAAAGTGTAAGCATTTTAATTTCTTGTATTTGATATATTGAATTCATTTATTAATAATTATTTGTACTTCTGCTTTTCAGGACATTCGTCTAAGCAACGGAGATGGATGGTGTGGAAGCTCCGCTGAGAACAGCTCTAATTGGGTGACAATCGATTTGAAAGCACCAACTATCATTCGTGGATTCCGAACTCAAGGTGTCGCATTTCTTGATGGAAATACCGCTCATCCTACTGCAATTAGTTTGCAGTACACTGATGACCTTACTGATGCATTCAAAGACTACAAGAAACCAGATGGAACTTCTATACAATTCCAAACTAAGGACGGAAAACTCTCGGTTCTTAACTTACCGATTCCCATCGAGGCGAGATTTATCAAGGTCGTGATTGATCGATTTGAAAGAGCACCTTGCTTGAAATTGGAACTCATGGGCTGCACAAGACTCGAGTGCATGGACATAAACGAATGTGCTCTTCAGAATGGTGGATGTCATCAAAAGTGTGTTAACAGTCCTGGAAGTTACTCCTGCATGTGCAACACTGGATTCGAATTGTACAAACGCAACGGAACAGCTGGTTTCTACATCGAAAAGTCTGAAAATGGAGAAAGGGATGGTGACTTGTATCAAAGAAATAAAACTTGCGTACCAGTCATGTGCCCTTCATTACCTGCTCCAGAAAATGGACATATTTTGGCAACCAAGGATAAATTCCACTTTGGAGATTTGATTAAATTCCAGTGCGACTTTGGCTATGTTCTGGCTGGTTCTTCAGCTGTTATCTGTACATCTAGTGGACAATGGAACGGTACAACCCCAGAATGTCAATATGCAAAATGTGTGTCACTCCCAGATGATAAGAATGAAGGTCTTGCGGTAGTCCGAAGTGATGAAACAAGTGTCCTCGTACCTTTCAAGCAGAATGTCACTTTAAAATGTAGCAACAATGGACGTTATCTTAGAAATACTGCATCCTCTACTTTCCGTCAATGTGTCTACGACCCCAAACCAGGTCTTCCAGATTACTGGTTATCGGGACTGCAGCCGGCTTGTCCTCGTGTGGATTGTGGAAAACCTTTGTCAACACCTGGAGCAGAATATGGTCAGTATCCGGACACCAAGTACCAATCCTCATTCTTCTTCGGTTGTCAGGACACTTTCAAACTAGCAGGTCAAACTAATCGTCACGACAACGTCGTTCGTTGTCAAGCCAACGGAGTCTGGGACTTCGGAAACTTGCGTTGTGAAGGACCAGTTTGTGAAGATCCAGGAAGACCTAGTGATGGTTTCCAAGTTGCTCGAAGCTATGAACAGGGATCTGAAGTTCAGTTTGGATGCAACCGACCAGGCTATATCTTAATCAACCCCAGACCCATTGTTTGTTTGAGAGAACCTGAATGTAAAGTTGTGAAACCTTTGGGTTTGGCTTCAGGACGTATTCCAGATTCGGCAATCAACGCTACTTCAGAAAGACCGAATTACGAAGCTAAAAACGTTCGCTTGAATTCAGTAACCGGTTGGTGTGGAAAACAGGAACCATTTACATACGTTACTGTGGATTTGGGACGAGTCTACAGAGTGAAAGCTATCCTCGTAAAAGGAGTTGTCACCAACGATATAGTTGGAAGACCAACAGAAATTCGTTTCTTCTACAAGCAAGCAGAATATGAAAACTACGTTGTTTACTTCCCCAATTTTAACTTAACTATGAGAGACCCTGGAAACTATGGAGAATTAGCTATGATCACTCTTCCTAAGTATGTTCAAGCTCGCTTTGTGATTCTAGGAATCGTTAGTTACATGGACAATGCATGTCTTAAATTCGAACTGATGGGATGTGAAGAACCAAAGGCAGAACCTCTTCTGGGTTACGACTATGGCTTCTCCCCTTGTGTTGACAACGAACCTCCCGTCTTCCAGAACTGCCCACAACAACCCATCATGGTTCAAAAAGGCGCCGATGGTGGCCTGCTCCCAGTTAATTTCACCGAACCTACCGCTATTGACAACAGTGGCAGTATCGCTCGTGTCGAAGTTAAACCTCAAAGTTTCAAAACACCCATCCGTGTTTTCGAAGACACTGTTGTTAAATATGTTGCTTTCGACTACGATGGTAATGTTGCCATTTGTGAAATCAACATCACTGTTCCAGATGTTACTCCACCCAGACTAAGTTGTCCTCAAAGTTACGTTATTGAACTCGTCGACCGACAGGAAAGTTACTCTGTTAACTTCAACGAAACTCGAAAACGAATTAACGCCACAGATACTTCCGGCCCAGTCAAGATCACTTTTGTTCCGGAGCGTGCTATCATTCCAATTGGCAACTTTGAAAATGTTACGGTATATGCTACAGATTCAAGTGGTAACCGAGCTTCTTGCAACTTCCAAGTTTCGGTACAAGCTACACCTTGTGTTGATTGGGAGCTAAAGTTGCCAGCCAATGGAGGCCTGAAATGTCTTCCAGGCGACAAAGGACTACAATGCATAGCCACTTGTAAATCAGGATACAGATTTACTGACGGAGCACCTATGAAGGCATTCACCTGTGATACTGCAAGACACTGGGTTCCATCATCCGTCGTTCCTGATTGCGTTTCTGAAAACACTCAACAAGCTGATTACCATGTGGTAGCTTCCGTCATCTACCGAGCTAATGGCGCTGTTTCTAGAACCTGCCTGCCACAATATCAAGATCTGATGGCACAGTATTACATGAATCTCAACACTATCTTGACCCAACGTTGTTCTGTCATCAGCAGCATGAATGTGTCCTTCGTAAGGTCTATGCCTTCCCTTCTAGAAGAAAATGTCCTCAAGATGGACTTCATCCTAGCGATAGTACCTGTTGTTCGCCAAACCCAGCTTTATGATCTTTGCGGCTCAACTTTGAGTCTGATTTTCGATCTCTCAGTTCCTTACGCCAGTGCAGTTATCGAACCTCTATTGAACGTTTCTGCAATTGGAAATCAATGTCCACCACTGCGAGCACTCAAATCATCAATCACAAGAGGTTTCACATGCAGCATTGGAGAAGTTTTGAACATGGATACGAATGATGTACCTCGTTGTTTGCACTGTCCTGCTGGTACATTTGCTGGAGAAAAACAGAAACAATGTACCTCTTGTCCTAAAGGTTTCTATCAAAACAACGACCGCCAAGGAGCTTGTCTACGTTGTCCCTTCGGAACATATACCAAAGAAGAGGGTTCAAAGAGCATCGACGACTGCGTGCCTGTCTGTGGTTACGGCACATATTCACCAACTGGTTTGGTACCTTGTCTAGAATGTCCCAGAAACAGTTTCAGTGGAGAACCACCAGTAGGAGGATTTAAGGATTGCAAAACTTGTCCAGCAGGCACCTTCACTTACCAGCCTGCAGCACCTGGAAAAGACCGTTGCCGTGCTAAGTGTTCTCCAGGAATGTACTCAGATACAGGTCTAGCACCTTGTGCCCAATGTCCCAAGGACTTCTTTCAACCACAACATGGAGCCACCACTTGCATAGAATGCCCTACCAACATGTATACCGATAGCGCTGGATCTCTTGGTCGTGAAGAATGCAAACCTGTTACCTGTACTGATAACGTCTGTCAACATGGAGGTCTTTGTATCCCCATGGGTCATGGAGTTCAATGCATCTGTCCAGCTGGATTCAATGGTCGAAGATGTGAGGTTGACATTGACGAATGCTCCTCTCAACCTTGTTACAACGGTGCCACTTGCATTGATTTGCCTCAAGGATACAGATGTCAATGTGCAAATGGATATTCTGGTATCAATTGTCAAGAAGAGAAGTCTGATTGCTCTAATGATACTTGCCCTGAACGAGCCATGTGCAAGGACGAACCTGGATTCAACAACTATACTTGTCTCTGCAGATCTGGATACACTGGAGTCGATTGTGATATAACGGTAAGTTGGAAATTATCTTGCAATAGTTCAAATTCCATTTACATAGAAATAAGTTTATTATGAGTAACTCATGTATTATTTTCTTACAGATCAATCCATGTACTGCCAGTGGAAACCCATGCAACAACGGAGCCAGTTGTATTGCTTTGCAACAAGGTCGGTACAAATGCGATTGTCTGCCAGGATGGGAAGGTCAGAGTTGCGAGATCAACACGGATGATTGTGCAGAGAAGCCTTGCTTACTAGGTGCCAACTGTACTGACCTCGTCGCGGACTTTTCGTGTGATTGTCCACCTGGATTTACTGGCAAGCGCTGTCACGAAAAAATAAACTTGTGCTCTGGAAACCCATGCTTGAATGGTATCTGTGTAGACAAACTCTTCAACCATGAATGTATTTGCCATCCAGGATGGACTGGACCAGCTTGCGAGACAAACATCAACGAGTGTTTAAGCAAACCTTGCAAGAATGGTGGTCAGTGCGCTGATCAGGTGAATGGATTTACTTGCACCTGCGAACCAGGTTACACCGGAAAACAGTGCCAACATACTATTGATGATTGTGCCAATAAGCCCTGTCAAAATGGAGCTACTTGCATTGATCAGTTGGAAGGTTTCCAATGCAAGTGCAGACCAGGTTTTATTGGATTACAGTGCGAAGCTGAAATCGATGAGTGTCTCAGCGATCCCTGCAACCCGGTTGGTACAGAGCGGTGCGTTGATCTGGATAACAAATTCGTTTGTCAATGCAGAGAAGGTTTCACTGGGCCATCTTGTGAAGTGAACATTGACGATTGTGCTGCTGATCCTTGTCTGAATGGAGCCACTTGCAGAGATGAAGTTGGTGGCTACAAGTGCATGTGTACTGAAGGGTGGAGTGGAGATCGTTGTGAACTTGATGTTGGAATGTGTCAAAATCATCCATGTCAGAACGACGCGGCCTGCGTTGATTTGTTCCAAGACTTTTTCTGTGTCTGTCCTTCCGGAACAGATGGTAAACAATGTGAAACTGCACCTGAACGCTGCATTGGAAATCCTTGCATGCACAATGGTCGTTGCCAAGATTTTGGATCTGGTTTGAACTGCACGTGTCCTGATGATTTCACGGGTATTGGATGTCAGTACGAGTTTGACGCTTGTGAAGCTGGTGCCTGCAAGAATGGAGCATCATGTATTGACAATGGAGTAGGGTTCACATGCATCTGTCCTCCTGGATACACAGGAAAAACTTGTGAGGAAGATATTATTGATTGTAAGGAAAATTCTTGTCCGCCGTCCGCTACTTGTATCGATCTGACTGGAAAGTTCTTCTGTCAATGTCCATTTAACTTGACTGGTGATGACTGCAGAAAATGTAAGTTGATTTGCCCGATTTATTTATTGTCGTAATATATGCTTTCATTTAATAATACTTTTGATTGAATTTGTACAGCTATCCAGGTTGACTACGACTTGTACTTCAGCGATCCAACTCGCAGTAGTGCAGCTCAAGTTATCCCGTTCTTTACTGGTGGTAAAAAGAGTTTGACCGTAGCGCTGTGGGTACAATTCACGCAAAAAGATGAAGCTGGAATCTTCTTTACACTCTACGGTGTCAGCTCTCCACATGTTCCAACAAGTCGCAGACCGATGATGCAGGCTCACAGCAATGGTGTACAAATATCTATCTTCCAAGATCTCCAAGATGTTTACTTGCCCTTCAGAGAATATGCAACGATTAACGATGGTCAATGGCATCACATAGCTGTGGTTTGGAATGGTGACAATAGTGGTGAACTTATCCTGATTACAGAGGGATTAATCGCTAGCAAAACCGAAGGATACGGCAGTGGAAGAAACTTACCATCCTAGTAAGTGTTGCAGATTTATTTCAGCTAAAATAATCTGTTTCTTGTAACTAATATTCTTATCACATTTTAGCGCTTGGGCAGTTTTGGGTAAACCGCGAAGTGAGAACATCAAAGGCTACACCGAATCTGGCTTCCAAGGGCATCTAACGAAAGTTCAAGTCTGGAGTCGAGCCCTCCATGTGACAAATGAAATTCAAAAGCAGGTTCGTGACTGTCGAACAGAGCCAGTGCTTTACCAAGATTTGATACTGACTTGGGCAGGATATGATGAAACTATTGGCGGAGTTGAAAGAGTGGTACCATCTCATTGTGGACACAGAGTCTGTCCACCAGGTTACGGTGGCAACAAGTGTCAGCAATTAGAAGCTGATAAGATTCCACCTAAGGTTGAACACTGTCCTGGTGATCTTTGGGTTATTGCTAAAAACGGTTCTTCGATTGTCAACTGGGATGAGCCACGTTTCACTGACAACGTCGGAGTTACGAGAATGCAAGAGAAAAGTGGTCACAGGTCTGGTCAAACTTTGCTCTGGGGTACATATGACATCAGCTACGTCGCATACGATCAGGCAGGAAACTCTGCTAGTTGTAGTTTCAAAGTCTACGTTTTGTGTAAGTACTGAAGAAACTTTCTCCATGAGTTTTCTCTTAAGAGAATCATCGTAATCGTATATTTTCCATATTTGCAGCTGATTTCTGTCCGGAATTGGAGGATCCAGTAGGAGGAACTCAACAATGCAAGGACTGGGGATCTGGTGGACAATTTAAAAATTGCGAGATTTTTTGCAATCCAGGAATGCGATTCTCTCAGGAGGTACCCAGGTTCTATACCTGTGGAGCTGAAGGTTTCTGGAGACCGACGAACAACCCTGCATTACCACTTATCTATCCCGCTTGTACAAGTAAGATAACTCATCATAGCACTCTATAAATGATAATGAGATAGTTTGAATCATAGATGCTAAAAAGAATATTCTCCTAAATTTGAACTGTGATTTCCAGATTCAATTCCAGCCCAACGTGTCTTCAGAATCAAAATGAATTTCCCTACATCTGTTCTTTGTAATGAAGCAGGTCAAGGAGTTCTGAAACAAAAGGTTCGAAATGCTGTAAACTCTTTGAACAGAGATTGGAACTTCTGTTCCTATTCCTTCGAAGGTAACTTTTCTTCTATCCTCTAAATATTATTCTCTCTGATAATATCTTCAATTCTAAATTTGAAATTACCTGTTAGGCACAAGAGAATGTAAAGATTTGAACATTGATGTTCAATGCGACCACCGTGTTCGTTCAACCAGAGAAATTCATGAAGAAGATGGTGGAACCTATACCGTATCTGTTGGTGTTCCTGCAGAAGCGTAAGTATTTATATTCATTTATTAGATGTATCTTTTGAAACATTAGGAAAAAATTATTTAGGTTGGGTTTAGATCATTGGAGATCTTTTACAACATTGATAGTTTAGCCACTAGAATAGATCGACATTCTTGCAACCAAAAAACTGAGTATTTTGTTGCTTTTTACATCTTAGAACGAGACAGTCTCGCCAAGGCAGTGATACCTACGAAGTCCAGATTTCGTTCCCAGCGATAAAGTAAGAACTTGTTAGCGACTCAAAATGCGAGATTTTCGGTATCATTCGACCACTGCTAATAATTCACTCACATTTGTGTCCTTGGAAACTTCAGTGTTAAAGATCATGTATTTTCTCCAACTTCTGATAATTCACTGAACTTTTCATATAATGAAACGATCATAGGTGATACCTTAAGAATAATTGGTGCACGTATACTAACTCCAAGTTTCATAATCCTCATAAGATGTGAATAATAAGCTCACAATTAAAAGAATATACAATTGGTCACATTTTTTTATAAGTTCAATGTTCGTATAACACAAATAACCGATTGGAAAAATGAAATTCCAGTAATATCACGACACAACCAAAAAACAAATATCACGCTTGTCATAGTTGACATTAGTAAACTATGGTTTTGAGATTGGGTCATCCAATATTTTACTACACAGGGTGCAGATAATGGCTGTATATATTGGCGCTACAAACAACTGATACAAACAATTTTTAGAATAGATTAATATAATTTTCCTACTTTTTTTAGCGATCCAATCCTGAACGCTAACTCCAATGACCGAGCTACTGTCCAATCATTGCTCGAGAGGCTCATTCTGGAAGAGGATCAATTTGACGTTCATGATATTTTACCAAATACTGTACCAGACCCAGCATCCCTTATTCTGGAATCTGATTATGCTTGTCCAGTTGGTCAAGTTGTCCAGACACCTGACTGTGGTAAGTTTGAATTAAACCTTTCCTAAAAAAATAGAAGAACATAGTTCCAGATTTGGTTTTTGAAACCCACTATTTCTTTACAGTTCCTTGTGCCGTTGGTACTTTCTTCGACGAGGCTACCAGCAAATGCGAGTCTTGTCCAGTTGGAACCTACCAAAGTAAATCAGGTCAGCTGAAATGCAATTCCTGTCCAGTGATAGCCGGACGTCCTAGTGTCACCATAGGACCTGGTGCAAGAAGTGCCGCAGACTGTAAGGAACGTTGTCCAGCTGGAAAGTACTACGATGACACAGCTGGTCTTTGCCGAAGCTGTGGTCATGGATTCTATCAACCAAATGAAGGAAGCTTTTCTTGTCTATTGTGTGGACTTGGAAAAACAACCAGAACTGGAGAAGCAGTCTCTCATGAAGAGTGCCGAGACGAATGTGGATCTGGACAACAGCTCGCAGTTGAAGGAAAGTGCGAACCCTGCCCTCGTGGAACTTACAGGATGCAAGGAGTGCAAGCTTCCTGTCAAGCTTGTCCTTTGGGAAGGACAACACCCAATATTGGATGCGCTTCTATCGAGGATTGCACACTTCCTGTTTGTGAACCCGGTACTCATCTTAATGGAACTTTGAACGAGTGTGTGGAATGCAAGAAAGGAACGTACCAGTCAGAGTCTCAACAGACTTTCTGCATACCTTGTCCACCCAATACGAGCACGAAGGGACCTGCTGCGGTAAGAAGAAATCCCAACTTTAAATTAGATGTCTTTAGTGATTAATTAAATATCTTCTTATTTGATATTTCGAATTGAAATGATTTCGTTACAGGCAAGCAAATCGGACTGCACGAATCCATGTGAAACGAGTGGAGAAGAATTCCACTGTGATGCTAATGCTCATTGCCTCCTGATTCCGGAAACTAGCGACTTCAAGTGCGAATGCAAACCAGGCTACAACGGAACAGGTCATGAATGTACGGATGTATGTCTCAACTATTGCGACAATGAAGGAATTTGCTTCAAAGACTCGAGGGGACAACCATCTTGCCGATGCAGTGGCAGCTTCACTGGAAGGACATGTGCTGAAAAATCGGACTTCTTCTATATTACAGGAGGAATAGCTGGTGGTGTCATTCTTGTTATATTCATTGCCCTTCTTGTCTGGATGATCTGTGTTAGGTTTGTATTTCCTTTTATATTTAAACACCACCTGATTGTAAGAAAATTTACTGAGTAAACATCCTTTTTTTCCAGGTCTTCGAAAAAGAAAGAACCAAAGAAAATGCTCACACCAGCTACAGATCAAAACGGTTCGCAGGTTAACTTTTACTACGGCGCACCAACGCCATATGCAGAGTCTATCGCTCCTTCTCATCACAGTACATATGCTCATTATTATGATGATGAAGAAGACGGCTGGGAGATGCCGAACTTTTATAATGAGACATACATGAAAGGTAGATAATTGTTTTTTTTAACCTGACTTTAAGAACAAAATTTAATCTTCTCTACTATATTGTAAAAAAAATTTCACAGAGAGTCTGCACAACGGAGGCAAAATGAACAGCCTTGCGCGATCAAACGCAAGTATTTATGGAACTAAAGACGATCTCTACGACAGACTGAAACGACATGCATATCCAGGCAAAAAAGGTTTGTAATCCTCCACTCAGAGAAAGAGTTGTCTTGAAACAAAAGCATC
>UWNZ010280874.1:0-12565 GCA_900474215.1 Andricus inflator
CATTAACGAACCACCCTTTATTTAGGCTCTCTTAACTTTTTGGAAATAACATTTTCTGTTCACCGGAAATCGGTACAACGAAAGGACATTTTATATTAGTTTGAAATAAGCCAGATAAGATAATTGCCATCATAAACGGATATTGAAAATGTCATTTTTTTATTTTCATAGTGTGAAACTTCCCTTTATAGTCTATGAGAAAGAAAATTTATTTGATGCCGATGGGGAACCAAAGTGCTCATAAAATGAGCACAAATAAATACATTCATAATGAATACACCCATAGTACTTCGTAGCGGTAGTTACGACTGTTTACATGATTTTTAGAGCCTTTTCCCTCGTCCTGTGTGCAAAGCGTCATTTCACAAGCAATAAGTCATCCTAACTTCTACAATCAACAAAGCATGTTTTCAGTTTTCATCCCCAACGGTGTCATTTGACAACTGAGCTGAGCTATAAGTGAAATTGATTATTTTTTCCTGAGATCACTTTATGTCAATTTAATGAAGTATTTCTGGGCCGTTCAGAAAAAAAACATGATACTTTTCTTCTTTAATAAGATTTTTTTAAAGATATGTATAAATTTATCTCTTTTATCATTCATAAATTTAAATCAGCTTAATTAGATTACAATGTGTTTTACTTCGCTCGGAAATATTCTTTTTGTCATCTACGCATCTATAGCTTATGATTTATTACTAAGCGAACCGAAATTTTCAGTACTTTTGTAATTATTTTTTTAAAGTACGGGCTGGTAAAATCATTCGGGGTAAATATGGATCAATTATTATTATGCTTTAGAATGTAGTAAACTTTTATTATTTTGTTGTCATAAGACTTTCTGTGCATCTTATAAGCAATGTTCTTAGGATTATGCAGTAAAATCTTATTTAAAAAAATAAAATTTTTTACGAAGTAATACATTGATCCATATTTACCCGGAGATTCGCTGACGATACCTCTAAAATGTTTTACAGACTGTTTTTAAATATGCCCAAGTACCCGATTTTTTTTTTTATTTTCAATCATTTTTCCCAGTCATGAATCTTATGCATTTTTTCTATATACGTATTAGTATTTAGTTATATTAACTCAACACGTTTCAATTTTTTTCTTAATTCAAAAAATTTGATTGTTATTGGAAAAATTCAAATATAAACAACCGATGATTTTTTGTTGAGATTTTGCATAAATTAGGTGAAATATTTTTGGTCCTTAAATTAAAATTAAATAAAAATAAACAATGGGAATAGTCTGCTTCTTTCAATTAGGTTAATTTTTATTGAAATTGACTCGTAAATAAAACTTAAAATACTGTGTCGACGAAAATTTTTCAAAATATTGTCTTTGTGCGTAACACATACAGCTACATTCTATGTACCAGCAGTCAGTGACACTAATTTGGAATTTTTGATTATACAGTAATAGGTAATGATATATACGTATACGGAACACATTTTTAGTTTCTTTAGTTATGAGAGTGATGCATATAGTCAACAATGGTTTTTTTTTTGTAAAATGGAAACCACACACCATTTTTTTTAAGTTTATTACCGTCAAAATTTGAAGATGTACAAATTTCTCATTTTTTGCTGGAATAATATTGTAAAATATAGAACTCACAAATCAAATGAGAAATGAGAACTTCACTTTTCATTAGTCCCCGTATTAGTCTGTTGTGTACAAAAGAACTAAAAAATAGCTGGAGCCCAAAACTTTCAAAAGTAGTGGAAATGATTCTAGCTTTCTTGAAAAAATCTCATAATAACAGAAAGAAAGTTAGATTTTTACTACAGTGGGTTAACTTTCGAAATTTAACTATCGCAGCACTTTGCGGAACCAAAAACTAATTTCATTTCTGGAAATTGTAGATAGTAGATACCATATAATGAAAAAAATTATTGATGTATGTAGTAATATTCGATTTGAAAGCATCACAAAAATCCAGTCCCTGAAAAGAACAAGAAGAAGCAATAAGAAAGGTTTCATGGTTCTCAAAACATCCAATTATTTGTAGATATCGTATTATATTCATTTTTCTAAAGTGGACTGTCGTGCCCGTCAGTGAATGGGATCAAGTTCTGGGTGGGAATAAATACGAAACCTTATTGTTGCCTTTGGAAGTTCAGAAAAACTTTATAAATAATATTAATATTAAACATATTTGTGTCGGGGGAGATGTTAATCAATATTTATAATTGAAGAATACTATGATCTAAAATATTGATTTATATAAATAAATTATGGTTCCATGTCTTTACAGAAAAAAGGTAAAAAAGTTGACTTAAATATTTAAACAATATGTACAGATTTATAAGAATCAGTAAATATTAACCTACGATTTGTGTGTCACGGAGGCGTAACTTTTGTAATTCTATACAAAGCAGTGTCAGTTCCCCGCTTTTGTGGTAAACCCCATGAGTTTAGTTTTAAGAGTGCACCGAAACTGAAAGGTTTACATTAATTTGATAATATCTACAATTTTATCAAAGAAAGTTACTTTAATTTATGGCCTATTAGCCCACACAATTACCTTACCTACAACTCAATAACAACGAAAATTAGTTCAATTTGCCTAACAATTATTTAATTTAGACCGTTTGGTGAAGTAAGAGGGTAGCCATAATGTGATTAATATTTAGAGAAACTTAAAAAATAACGAACTATATCAAGTAGATATAGTAGTACATTAAGTAGAAAAAACTGTTTTGACCGATTTCGTAAAAAAATATTTAAAAAATTCTATCCCTGCAAAGAAAAAAAAAAGTTTTCTGTCCAAACAACCTATGAAAACTTGTCACGGGTTTAAATAATCAATTCGCCCTACTTTTTTCACTGCCTATAAATAACGAAGAGAATCTGGGTTAAAACACACATCACATCCTCGAATTTCTACAATGTTTTCGGTGATAAATTTGAAACCTGAAAAAGGGAACCACCGAATAAATATCGAAAGTCTTTTTCAGAACTTAAATTCGCCCCTGAAGATTTTTTAAAGGGAAAAAAGGATGCCAACCCTCGACCGTGCTCAGGATTGGGACTTGGGACGCCGCAAGTAAAGAGAATGAAGGATAGGAAAGAAAGAAAGGTGGAAGAGAGACAGAAATTAGAAGGAAGAGAAGGACCAAAAACTGGGGGCCTGATCGGGTCTGAACTTGAGGAAAAGAAAGAGGTGTATACTGATGGAAAGATGAAAGAAAGAAAGAAACGAATGGCAATCGCGAAGAACATAGCGCGCGTGCCCGCGCAACCGACGGCAGATGCGCACCTAACGCAGCTGTCCTCCTACAAGTGGTGCTCAATCATCCCCTTTTTCCTCCATTTTCCCCACGTTAAGCTTGCTGCCAACAATGAGAAGTACAGGCAAGAGGCAATTTTCGAAAAATAATGCCTGACGTGTTTGGTACTGATTCTTGCAGGGACGTTCTTGACGCTCCCTTCCGATCAAGATTTTCAGCCACTTTGACACAGTTTTTACGACCGATCATCACAAAGAGCTATTTCTTTATCGAGGGCTCTGCTCTTGCTCTAGTTACGAATAGCCTTGAGCCCCAAAAGTTGTTCACATTTCAAACCAATATAAAAAAACCTAAAGACTTTTTGAAATAATAGATGCAATAATAAACAAGTAAAATGATAAATAATTAAAAATTATTCGGTAACTAATAATTTGTCCCAAATTTTAGTTATAAAACTTAGAATATAAAATTGAACATAATTATGTATCTAAGATTTCAGAGACAAAGAACAATGAAAAATTTGTTTTCAAAGTAAATTTCCAAATCTAATTTTGAAAATCGTTTAAAATTAAAAGTAAAGCATCTTTCTTTGTATGTTTATGGGTCGATTAACGTTTCCATAGCGGAATATAAAGATTATAAGGAACAATATACAAAAGTAATTTTTTCAGAATGAATTCTAAAGGTTATTATTTAACACTATTTTTCATTTTTGCGAAATTCTCGAACAGAAATTTGTGTACTTTGTTAGTAAATGATCCATAATAGCCTGTTGGAATGGGGATGACGCGTGACACACAAAACGTATATATTGATTTACCCTTCTTTTCGAGAAGGTTCGTTCGAATAAAAGGGGATGCTTTGGTGCATTAAATGATGGCCATGGGAAGGGATTATGACGCATTTGGTATATAATCAGAAATTGCAGGCAACATGTGCGTAATAGATTTCTTTGTGTTACAATTCGAAAACAGTGATACTTAAAACGTATAATTGAAAATACATTCTATAAATAAACAAGATTTTAGAGTACGAAAATTAATCTTTACGTCTGATAGAATTAAAACTAAATTAATATTACTTAAAAAGTGTTATATATTTTAAAGTTTTAAAAAACACTTTGACAATTTTATATTATGGGGGGTGGGGGGTTGAAAAAAGTAATTGTAACTTCTACAAAAGTAAAAAATAAGTTTTGGATTTGTTATGATAACTTACACAAGGGGAGGATATTTTCATCTCTATTCGTTTAGAAGAAATGTCAAATTTATTTGTATAGTCATTTTTAATTCACGAGGAATCAAATGTTCATAAAATGTCCGCTTGGGTAAATAGACTTGTTTAAGCCGTTCAAGGCTTCTCGTTCGATCACCAAAGTTCAGCGGCACTTGACTCGGTTATACTCGGATGGAGGTCGTCGCAAGATGGGTATATGTATTCAGCACGAGATTTATAGCAGCACGAATAGCAGGATTGATGATATGACGTTGTCTGTAGTCGTCAGTAATACTTATTTTGACTTAAAAAGTTCCACGAACCTCCTCTGATTGTGAATATGAAGATTATTTTTTCGAAATGTGAGGTAAATTTTTTGTTAACAAGCTGCTTACAAAAAATACATTATATTTTGACCGAATCCAGTTCAAATCAGGCAGGCAGTGCAATTCCAAGTCACAGATTTATTCACCTCTTAAATATGTAGTTTTTCAAACGAAATAAGACTATAATAATAATAATGACAAAATAAATGAAATAGATAATAAATAATAATAAAAGTATTTTACTGTTTAAAAAAAAAAGCATTTTCGCAAAATAATGAGTATTTGAAATTTTAGGGTAGTTTTTAAAAAATGTACATATAACTTTTGACTTAATTGAGACATTACAGGTTTCTTTCCTGATTCTGGTGAGGCTAACTGTTCTCTTTCGAAATCCACCGGAAAATTAATAAAATGGCGATGATTTTTCTGAAAATATCAAAAGTTGATTTTCTTTAAAAACCCACCTTTTTTTTACTAAATTGGTACATACATACTTCTATAAGGGAGAAATCCTTTGAGTTTTATGCAATCCAAATCATTTTTGTGGCCATGAGAATTTGTATTCTCGAAAAATTGAATTTTTCCATAAAAAAAAATTCTCATGGTCATAAAAATGATTGATTTGACCTACATAAAACTTACTGAATGTAATTTTTATATAGGCACGAAATTCATGTTTTCAAAATTCATCCGGGAAGATAAAATTGAATTTAATAGAAAACCTTACTTTCAAGAATTTCTCAAAAATATTGTATAACAAAAAAAATTGAAATTTTAATTTTTTCTCTCGAACAATGCAAGATATCATAAAAGAGTAAGACGTATCTCTTGTAGAAAATTTTAAAATGAATAAAGTTTTTTCTTAGCATTTTGTAGAATCTTTCGTTGTTTCTAAAAGAAATGCAAAAACTCAAATGTTCGTAAAAAAATTCTCGTGGACACAAAAATGATTTGGCCCGCATAAAACTCAAAGGATATCTTTCTTATAGAAGTAATAATTCATCAAAAAAATTGAACATTAAAAGTCGGGGTCTTTGAGAGAATCGACTCTTAATATTTTCAGAAAAACTGTCGCCATTTTGTTAATTTTCTGGTGGATTTTGAAAGAGAACAATTAGACTCGCCAGAATCGGAGAAAAAATCCTTAATATCTCAATTAGGTCAAAAATGATAAAGGTTCCAGTAAAAAATTTGTATATCTTTAAAATAACCCTACAATTTCAAATACTTATTACTTCGCGAAAATTTTTTTTCCCCCTCAAAACGGCAAAATACGTGTCGTTTTATTTCCTTTGGAAAACAAGATGTTTAAGAGGCGAATGATCCTGCGACTTAAGTTGCACTGTCTGCCTATTTTGAAATGGATTCGGTCTTTTGAAAATTAAATTTTCTGAAATCATTCTTGGAAAGTTCATGCAAAAACAAATTTTTTCTGCCCGTTTCCAATTTTTCATACACTGAATTTTTCAAACACTGAAATTGTGAAATTGACAAAAATCTTCTTTGGTAGGTCATGAAGGTTTGTCATCGTCAACAGGTCAATCGATGGGTCTCGAAAAAGCCTAGAAATCCAGGATATAATTTTCATATTACTACCGTTGAAATGGAAGAAAAATAAATTTTGAATTGCATTTAAGTATTTTTAATTTAAAGATGAAAGCATTTTTATGGCAACACATACGTAAATCTTGACGGACTTTAGAGTAAACACTCCCTTATAGTTTTATAATTAATTCATGTAAAATAGAATTTTAAAACTCTTCAAATGTATACCCAAAAAAATGGACAAGCTTATAGAATCTTGAGAAGGACATCTATAATATAGATGCCTTTCTCATAGGAGAGCGTCCATAAACCACGTGGACAGTTTTTCTTTCGTTTAAATAAAGAGGAAAACAAAATTGCCATGAAGGCTTTTTTTTTACTTTTCCCTGTAGTTTTTCGCCATTATGTAACACAAGGCTACTCCCCTCTCCACAAAAAAAAAGTGTTACGTAATTGTTGGATGGCCCATAATTAAAACATAAAAGGTGATGTGATCCTTATTCCCCTTACAACCAGTCAACAAAATCTCGAACAAAATATACATTTTGCATACCATTTAACCATTCTCGAGACAGATCAATCGATTTATTTATCTCTAAATCTATCTCTCTCTCAAAAACGTTCGAAGAAGATTGGGATCATTGGGATTGGGCTAAACGACATTAACCTTGATCGCAACCCCGTAAAGCCTACACAAGTCTAACCAGCACCCGTCTCAGGGTGAAGCGTTAATTATCTTAGGTGTCGTTACGGTGTAGATTCAACTGGTTGCTTTTGTCTCTTAGGGCTAGGCACACCAGGCACCTACCTGGCTGAGCATTATTTATCTCAGAACAGTGTATCCGTGCACCGAGCTTGAAAAAAAAGGACAAAATCCAGGACAGCTGATACAATTTTTGGCGGGATCCTCGTGTGCGCGAGCAGGCGATACGACAAAGGAAGAGAAGAGCGCGAAGCAAAAAAGGAGGAAGGAAAGGGAGGCTTCTGGCCCCATTTTGTTGCTGTTAAATAAGAATAAGCATCCCCACTACGGGTTGACGGGTTCGGGTATGGGCACCTATATAGCAAGGGGCTTTCATGCGCTCCCGGGCCCAAAAGGAATAAAGAGGCGGGACACCTGGTCGTGCTCACCAGTTTGTTCGAGAACGCCCTGCGCGATACATCTTCCCGGCCGGTCTCGGTTTCTCGTCCTCGGCTCACTGCGCCACTTCCGAAAGACCGAAAATTCAACGCGTATGAGTCGTATGACCCAGCCACACAAAGGAACCCGAACCCGATCGCGTCCCGCGCCATCAACAAGAAAACAGTGTCGGGAGACGTACGTTGTATTTGTTCAGTGATGTGTAGTGGATCGAGTTCGGCGGACCGCCCTACTGTGTTAAAAACATCAAAATTCTAATCATCCGTAATTCCGTGCCACGAGGCCATCCAACATTGGCAATCGCAATCAATTCTTCAAGGAAGATGGACAAAAAAATCTACGTCATATTCGAAATTCTGGAAAATTGGAAATTTCGAAATTTGAGATTTTTAACAAATCACTACTGAAATTTTCGAAAACGGATAACCGAGTGCGAAGTAATGAATGTTATGTGAGAAATGGGACCTTATTCGATGTGATCTGATAGTGTTTATTCAGGTAGAGTATAACCTATATTTCAAATTGGGTGCCTTTCATGATCAGGATTTTGAATTAAAAGTTAAATCAAGTGCCCTCAATTTTTGCCAAGGGAACCTCTTTTTAATTAATTTTGAATTTAAAATTGAAGCACTCGCATTAATCGATTCTCGAGCGTTTCGTAACGACTTCAGATTGTACAAAGAAAGAGCGCGAACAAAGGATTCAAATGGTTGGTGGGTGTTGTGGCGAGAAATGTGATAGATGATTGACAATTGTACACATTTCGCGTTTCTTTCGCAGTGTTGATAATTATTTTAACTATCAGGTTTTCATGTGATTAGGAATAGAGTTGTTATATTAATATTATTAGATAAAAAGAGATGTACGCAATTGAGTCATTGAGGCACTATTGATGTTTAGAGAGAGAAAAAAGATGAGGTGCCCTTCGCTGATGCGTAGAAGAACGGTAACAAAAGGCAATGTGTACGTTCTTCTGTTTCAGTTTTTGTTTGACATTGCTAAGCTAATCTCTAGAGAAGCGAAAAACATTCCGTGTCCTCTGTGGAGCGGAAAAGACGTTTTGTTTACGTTGAGTAAATTAACGGTTTTCGGTGCATGGAACACTTTCTTTGTCGGGGAACTGAGTTTGAAGTTTTAAGTACCCGGTACTATCAAACATGGTACATACATTTTTAACACGTTACTGTATGAACAGTTCGATGAGTTTATATTTTTATAATAATAAAAAAAAATTACAGCTAAACGGGTTATAAACATATCTAGGCAGTTCACTAACTTTTCGTTATAAAGAGATTAAAATGTCAATTTTCGGCATATCGAAAATTCAAATGTATGTAATTTGAACAGTGATTTATTTGTTCTATGAAATTAAAATTTCTGTATTCATATCGTTTTAAAATAGTACATTTTGTAGAAAAATAAGATATGAAAGTATGTAAACAAAAGAATATTTGTTGATCTTAAGAATTAGAGAACGAATAAGATGAGATTATATGGAATGTCCATAAACCACGTGGACAGCTTTTCTTTATATAAATAAATATATATATATATCCTTTTTAATTTCATGGTAATTTTATTGTTGTCTTTGTTTAAACTAAAGAAAAGCTGTCCACGTGGTTTATGGACGCTCCCTATTCGCTACGTGAGTAATACACAGCTATACATTCTCTATGTGAGTGTCACTAGTGAACATGCAATCTATCAGCGCCACCAAGTGGAGCATTTTTGAACTTCTTGTTATATAAATATTATACCTATCGGGCACATTCTTAGTTTCTTCAGTTGTGTGAGTGATGCACAGAGTGAATTAGAACCAATATACGTATTTTTGTCAATAAAACCTGTTCGTTTTAGTTTTCGGTGCCCAAAGTGGTTGTGAACCTTCAAATCACGAAGTTTTGATTGTTTTGCAAAATCATAACTTCTAAAAGCATGCGTATTACCTCTTACTTTAATTTTTAACTACGACAATCCTATCGGCTACGTTATTTTTGTTTGTTTTAAGTATATCTTATTGTATATATTTATGACATTGTGAGATTACAACACGGGATACTTCCACGAAACGTGACGCACTTATGCGTGGAAGTGAATGGGAGTACGCTAGTTAAAGTATGACACCAAATTATAAAGAGCTGTAATAAAAAGGTGACTAACTAGAAAAGGAGGATTAAAATATCCCGAAAATGCGTGGAGGCATTTAAATAGACGAAACCTAATCATTGGGTTGAAATACAAAATTACTAAGGCTTCATTTATCTTAAATAATTAATTTCCAATGTATTTTTATTTAAAATTGCTAGTAAGGATTCAATCCATATACACAATTTACGAAAATAATATAAATAAACGGATTAAAGAAGTTTCCAAATATTTATTTAATGAACTCAGCTACGCTCAACGAAAATATATTTTGTACTACGCGCCAGTTCGGTTGAATAAAAAAAAAAGAGTTCGGTTACAGGGACAATATTTTTGACTACCAAATTTTTATTAAATTAACTAAGTTTTCTTAAATGCCAGAGGGAAGAATTTGAATCAAATTTGTACTGACACTGAGAGAATTTTATTGTTGATTATTGTACTTTTTTTTACTATGCTTTAAAAAATTACCTATTCAATGGTGATATGAAAATAATTGCAATTTTCTGAACTAATTTCCATATTTGAATAAAGTTATTGAGTTTTATTAATGGATTTGTCTACATTTACCGAAATTCGGTTAGCGTTGCAAAAATATTTCCGGTGCCTAGACTCTTCGTTTAATAATATATCTATAGAAAATTAATTTATTAAAAATAAACAAATAAAAACTTCAGGTTGAAGAGCCAAAGTATTTTGAATAAACTTATCAAACGAAAATGAATGAAGTTAAAGATTGAAAAACAATCTCCTTTATAATGTATTTTAGGTGAAAATAAGCAAAATTTATAATTTTATGTATCTGAAGTTCGAGTGGACTAAATAGTTTTTCTTAACTTCAATTCTTGTACTACTGGTCTATTCAGTAGTTAAAAATATCTCTACAATGGACTTTATTTGTAAATAAACCATAAATATTGTAATGTTTATTTTGATTTACGAAGGAATGAAATAATGTGAACGTGCAAGACTGAACTTTTTTCTGTATTTATTTCCCACTTGTTAATTGTAAACTTGAAACAATTATTTATATTTTCTTTGTGTGATTGTTACTCTCTAATCGTATATAAGTACATCATTCTTATTCTCAGTTTATATAAAAATATAAATCAGAATTCAGAAATTAAACTCAAACCCAGAGCTATTATTAATTGTTTTTTATTTTAACATAGCGTGGAGAAGTTATGCCTACATATAGTCTTCAATTCAGAAAATTTGAGATTCCAAAATAATTTGATGATTCAACTGAAATGGAACTAAATTTGAATAGCAAAGTATTATATCCAATCGAGTTTCCAATTAACTAATGTCAATTTCGACGTTCACAGGCTTCTATTTCTGGATTTCATAACCATACACAAGTTTTGTCGAAGATTAGGAAAATGCGGCCTGCGAAAGCATTTCAAAGAAGCGTTCAGGTAAAGGATTATTAAATTTGGAACTAACGGTCTATGATTTGTGATTCGAAGTAGAAGAGAGCAGCCTCTCCGATTTGTAGACTGACCGCCAAGGCCACATCGGAGGGCTCCATAGTTTAGTAGTTTAGTTTGGACTTTAGGAGTTTAGGGCTTGCTTGCTTTTCAGTGTCCCTGTGTGCGTGTCCCAGCAAAGGCACAAGCGATTTTGCTTTGTGTGCATGTGCGCTTGCTTCCCAAATTGGTTTGAAGCAAACTTCTAAGGTTCCAAGTTCCTTCGAAAAACCGAACAAAATTGCATCAAAGATAGACCGAGATTCGTGACAATGTTTCGCTTTCATATTTTCTTAATATTGCACTTGTCCCGGCCTATCGAAGTGCAGGAAATTCATCCTACAGCTGACGTGTGAACAATTCTACAAAAGAGCGTAAATACCCTGCAATTTCTGACGAAAGTGCCAACATCGAGAGAAGCTTTATTGAAAGCAAAAAGAGGACAATGACATTCGAACTTTCGGCAGGCGGGGATGTGGGCATTATTTGTGGGATTCGATCAAATTGCACTCGTCCCGGCCTGCTGGACTTCCTCGAGTAATCTTCTGATACCGTTACTCTGGATCTGGGCCTTCAAGAAACTTACAAGCTCTCAGGCACTGAAGATGCTTCTTTAAAATGTCAAAATTATTTCTCTCCTGCGACTCTACAAGTCTCCTACAAGTAGTTATCAGAAACTATTCAAGATTTGTTTTTTATTTTCTTGGTAATACTTGTCTTGAAGTTTATACCTAAATAATCAAAATCATACTGAAAGGTAGCATCAACGATGATTTAATTTTTTGTGCACATCTGTGATGATTTAGTCATTATCCTCGTTTTTTTTTTCAGCAACAAAGACATTATGAAAGTACAAATTATGTGATTGTACTGGAACTAAGGGACTATTTTCAGACAGCGGTTCCCAGCGAGGACGAGAAAAGAGAAAAACAACCAACCGTCCAGTCTTTTCTGACACACTCTAAATCGAACCTTACCCGAGTTTTTAGAGGGTGGCTGCAAGCGATTATCTTGGAGACAGAAGGCCTGCTAACAGTGCGTACAAAATACAATCGAGACCTCAAACCGTACCAGTTGGGCTGCTAGGTTCAGCTTTCAGTCTCTTTAATACTAGACTGGGCACTCTGGAGTCTGAACGTCCGTTTCGTCGAATTTTTATTTTGAACCGCGAAGGATGCACGTACAATTCCTCTCTAGCATTAAACTAAGAGACTGCTCAAGGACAGGCACACATTTTTTAGATTCTTTAAAAAAATAATGATCGTCAAAAGATAATATTGAAACCAGTTTTTTCTATTGATTATCAAAATATCTTCGAAGTATTTCTGAATGTTTGTATTTAACTATATTGCTTTTTCATTTTTGGTATAGTTAAATGTTAAATTTCAGTATTGCTTTAAAATGTATATTCGGACATTTAAAGATATTTTTTATTTGCTCCGTGCATACACGCAGGTGTGCCATCCCAGGAAAAAAGAACCCATT
>UWNZ010282289.1:0-10646 GCA_900474215.1 Andricus inflator
AAGTTTTTCAAAACACGATTAATTGCCTATAAAATTCTGTTTTTTTTTTGTAGATGGTAGATCAAAAGAAAATACCCGAAAAAATGTTTTCAAAAGTCTTATGTAAATCGCCTAACTTATTATTTTTATGTTGTGAAATGAAATAAAAATTATTTATGCGAAACAATAATATATGTAAGAAACAATGTTTTGTAATAAAAGAAACTAACTCATGAGGAAGATTTTTTCATTTTTTACCCAAACTTTTAAAATCATTTTATCTTGATTGGTAAACATAATTTGTTTTATTTAAACTTTTACTGATATTTAATTTATCACAAACAAAAATCGAAGTACACAGTTTTGTTATAAATATTAAGAAAGGATTAAAAATATGACATAAATGCGTGAAATTTGCACGTTAACCCAGAATTTGTTCCTCAATACCTATTAACGTAAAAAAACAAAGATGAAAAAATACCAAGGCTCAACTACAAAATTTAGCAACCTAAGTTGCAAAAATTTAAAGGTATGGGGCTTTCTCAACAATTTTTTGCTTGTAATTACGCAATTAGGATGAGCGGCCTTAAATATATTTTTTTAATTAAGGGTAACACAAGAGAGTATGAAAATATGAAACTATAAAGGGATCAAGGAATGTATTTGTGATGGCTGTGAATTTTACACGTTGCTAATGGTCAGGTCAGGTGATAGGATTTGCGACTATAATAAAACAACAAAAAACCAAACATCTTTTAAAAATATATGCAGAATAAGTAAAAATTTAAAAAAAATGCGGGAAAAATGACTATTTTCATAATTTTTTTATTTTGACTAGATTTTCAAAAAATCTTCTCATTTTATAATATGCTAAATTAATATGGAGCGTTATCGGACATTCCATAAAAAATATTGCGTAAAGATAGTGACCATTATTAACTGTTATTTGTAATCAACGTTGATAAATTGGTTTTTATCTATAGTAAAATCTTTATTAGCATCAAATTAACGATTTTAGCCCACATTATAAATATTTTGAATAATTATTTTCGAATTTTATTCTAAAATAGCAATGCAGCGTGATCAGACAAAAAACTTGTGGGACAGACCAAGGAGTACTTTTTGATATCCTTAAATCTAAAATATTGAACTCTACTCATGATTCTCGTTTTTTAAAACTCAGTATAGATGATATCAGTGAATCTCAAATAATTAAAAAAAGTGGTGTTAATATTATTTAGCAATTTTTCATTTTAAATTTGTAGGCTGGGACAGGTGCGTGACATAACATTTTGCGTACTTTTCTATTTATAATATTTAAACAAAGTCGTCTAAAATTTTGCAACTCTACTGAATTGTTTTTTATCAGGAGCACTTTCTGAATATAATTTTATAACAAATTTATTATTAAATGTGAAATGGGATTTCAAGTAAAAAAAAAACTGTAATGTCTGGTGAATTATGGAACTAAAGAATTCAATTTGTCCAACTTTTTTACATTACGTTCTTAACCATTATTTGCTTAGTCTGATCACGTTTATTTATTGAACATTATAACAACAATTTAATGTTTTATAATTTATTTTAATTAAAAAATATACTTTCCACTAATTAATTAGGAATTTATTGAAATTTATTTATGTTTCCATTTCGCGGTTTATTTCTTAAATATTCACATTTTAATTTCAGGTTTCCAATTTTATTTTTAACAGATTAGAAAGCAAGACATTGTCTAGGGGCAGTCTCGTGCTCCACTTTGACACTTTTCACTTTTAATGTAGTACTTTTATTAGTAGCAAACTCAACATACAGACAGAGAAAAAATGAAAAATTAAGAATAAGAAGTAAATGTTAATATTGTAAAATATTAATGAGAAATTAAAATATATAGTTTCACTTGTCTGTTTATCACTTCGATAATACTTTTTTTTGCGAATCTCAAGTCCATATAAAAAACGACAAAAAAAAAGTGAAAAGTAGGAAGAGAACAATGAAAAATAAAAATTGAAAAATGAAAAGCTAAATTTCAAGATAGAAAAACCATTTCTTTTCTTATCATTTTATCACTTCTCATTTTGCTGTAAATTGAAATTTGTAAAAAATTATGAATGAAAAGCGAAAAGTGAAACATAAAAAAAATGTTCAAATATTAGAAGATGAACTTCTAGTGACAAAAAAGAACAAATTATGAGTTATATAATGAAAAAAAAAAAAAAATGAAAACTAAACAACGCAAAAAGTTAATTTGAGAAAAAATTAAAAAAATGGTCACTGCACACTAAAATCTGAAAAAGGGAAATCTAAAAGAGAGAAATTATAACTGAAAACTGAAAGTATAATTCTTTTTCGAAGTGTCACTAGATCTCCATTTCACGCACAATCAGTGAGGAAATCACAAGAACGAGTCAATCAGATCATTCTGCATATTTGTCACGTGCCTAGGTGGAGATCGATCAGCGGGATTTGAAAAGACCTCGCTTGAATCGCAGGAGCGTCCGGATTAAGAATTCTAACGGGAGGTAGAGTTAGTAGGATGAAATGAGCGGCACGTCCGGCGCATTACGCAATGAAAGAAACAAATGAAGCTTAATAGAAAAACTGCCCGCGCTAGAAAAACCGTCCATCGTGCACTTAGTACAGCTGCGCCAGAAAGTGCTTCCCTTCGACGTGAAGGCTACATGTAGTGACAACTTGTTTCTCACTTGCCATGTCAATTTCGTTTTACTATGCCAGATACCACTTCCTAACAATCGAATCAAGTCCAGTGATCGTTGCTACGACCTTCAATCATTAAACCTGTCTTGACAACTGAAAGGTAGTCGACCAACGTTACTAATTGCCACGTGGAAATGAACAGAAAATCGAGACCAATATACAAAACTCGTTAATAATTTAGGATAATTATAGTGCATGTCGCCAGCTCACACCAATGTGGCGAATTTTCTTCATTTCTTTATCCAGAAAAAAATTTTAATCAGTGCAACAATTATTGGACTTAACAGAAGATGAATACGACAACAAGGTGGTAATGGCAACGAACTTTTGTTAGCCACTCGGGAATAATTTTACGAGTTTCAAGATTGTATTGTCTTGTTTGCAGATTTGTGAAGAGTCTATAAGAGGAATTAAAGTGCGAAATACTGCAATGGTCCAACAACGATGACGCTCGCGAGTTGAGAACGCCAAAGTCGACCCTGAGCAAGTCGTTCGCATTTTTCCCGACTGTACTACCACGTCAACGTAGTTGTGTCAATAGGAGCCAATCTAAGTACATATGCACACAGATGCATTGCAGACATTGGCGTGATGCAATCGTACCGCGTGCTGGCAGCTTCGAAGTCCTCTTCTCCCCGCGTGGACAGAGCGAACAACTATGGGATTAAAGGGATGACCACGATTACAAGAGATAAATCTTGATTGAAAGAAAAACCTGAGATAGAAGCTTAGCTAAAGGACATCACTTTAGAATGAACCAAAATTATTATTTAATCCAAATTGTCTCTCAGAACAGCAAGATTTATCGTTGGAAGAATTGCTCGCTCGAATTGGGTATATTGAGCGCCATTTTTCTTGACATACATAGGCAAAGATAAGATAAGAAAGTTTCGACGTATCCAGGATCAAGGTAATTCAGATAAGGTTCCGTGCCAGCCATTCAGGATGCGACAAACTCGATAGAGTTCGAGAAAAATATTGCGTTTCATGTTAGCCTTTCTTTGAATAGCGTGCAGAAAAATGTGTGATGTTTGCTGATAAGTTCTTTATTCAGATAATTTATGAAAGATGTTTTTCTACTTGAAGACATAGACCGAGTAAAGTGGAAGCTTTTACGTAATAAAATTGGCCATAGAAATTAAAAATAGGCCAAATCTTTAGAATTTTTTTACCATCTTTTAGCAAATTAAAGTTATGTGAAATTCCCTTTATAGAAAAAGAATTCAATTTTAAAATTATATGCTAATACTGCATTGATGCAATATTCCTTCTGCAATAGATTTTATCTAATGGCATTCGAGATACCAGCACACACTTGTTTCGTAAATCATGGGAATGCATATGGGGTGGATTCAGCCGCACCACACTGGGTAGCTTCGATCTCGGTAGTTTGGTGGTTCGTTTCTGCTCCCCTCGTGCTTCGGTCACCGACCTTTCCCACTCTTATTTAAAACGAAATGCACTCTGCTCACAAGAGCTGAATAATTCGTAAGAATTTTATTTACCCTTCATTCTTTCGTTTCCCGAAATTAAAAAATTCTTCATCTCTCATTGCTCTGGTCTTCGTTTTCAAAATACAAGGTGAGGTTCTCCAATGTCTATTAGATGCTTATCAGAAAAATATTATGTGAAGTGAATATTGCTATGAAGGTGATGATCATTAGGAATGAACAATTTTTCTTTTTTTTTCAACCATTTCCATCAGTACAGAAGGTTTACGAATGTTGAAGGAGTAAAGTAAACTGTTGGCTCCCAACTGGTTGAATTGAACCCTGATTTTATCAATGAATAATTTACCATCGAGCCATGTTTGCTGTATAAATTTGCCGGGTTCAAAGTCCGGTCAGATTAAATAATCAAGAGTAAATAATAATTTTTTCCTTCCCGGCGAGAAATTGGGGGTTCAGTGTCTACAAAAGCCCCCCTTCCACTTTGGTCTGCAGTCGGCAGGACCAGGACATAAATCGAAGCTGGTGGACGTTGTCGGCGGAAGTTTCGTTGACTTTTTTCGGCCCTGGAAATTTTCTCGGAAATCATTGACGCCCGGGTCATCGACGCCTGCACACAAGCTCAGTAGAAGGGTTAGAGTGCATACTTCTGCGTTGGTTCCCCGGTCATTGTGTGAGTTTCGTAGAGCGGTGGCGTCGGTGGAGGCTTGCCATTGGTCTCCCATTGGCCGGTCCGGGGATGGCTCGCTGCAGTCATCGATTCAGGCAGTCATTGGCTGACTCGGGCAGGCCGCCATTTTGAATGACTCCGGGATCAATACGCGGGGTGCAGAAAAAAATACCTGTCCCACCCTCTTACAGCTCCACCGCCAACTACCCTCCACAGCATTCAATGCCCGGCAAAGCCTCTCAACGTGAGACCATCCACCAACGTGCTACGCCATGATACCACCGGGGGTTGCTCGTGTGTGTCCAAGTCATCGAAAAAAATCTCATACCGATCGCGCTGTTGCCGCTTGCACTCTGGAACCTCGTACGAAGCCCCCTAACCCACGTTACCAACACCACCACGCATTTCGCACGCATGCACATCCGTTGAAGAATTCCCGGTTCGATCGCTCGTTCGCTAGCCACCCGGGATCCGGGAAATAGGAATTTTGAAATTGATGTCCACCCCTATCTTTACCCCTTGCAGCGCCTTTTTATATCTCGCCCTCGATGCATCTACTAGGGTCCTGCAACGCAATCATCCTCCGGAGATCAAATCATTCTAGACATAATTTTGCTAGGAAACCCGAGGGGAAGGAATCAATTATTGACCCTAAAAAAGAATATTACCCTTTTTTACATTTTTCAATGGGGGTAAAAAACCGGCAAGTTTTTAAAAAGAGGGAAAGAAATTTAAAAAGGAAAAAAGCCATTTTGTAAAGTCTGGTATGATGCATTTTCCAACTGATGCTGTTTTAGGAAGGGAAGTGCAACCTACTCCCGTAGTTCGAACACGGATGTGAAACTATTGGAATTTTCATCTTTAGAAAATTTAGAATGAGCATTGGTACTTATTTTTGGTAGAAGAACTATCTCCAGAATTTTTAGATTAATGTGATTAACACGAGTTTTTCCTGTCTCATTGAAAGTTGCGTCGGTCTTTGTCGCTAATTTATAGAGCAAGTTATGAGTCATCTGGAAGAATGGTCTATTGTTTATACCAACAACTTTCGCATCCAGGTACTCCATTTATTTATACCAGTTCCACGATTTCGTTTCTTACCGCTCTTTCTGAGTGACTATCCCGAGAAGAAGAAGATGGTTTTCTATTTTCATGATTCTCTGAAAGACTGTTATGGCGACTGTCCATGGCGAATGCGCGTTAATTTATAAGGAAGTGTGTTTAGCAGCTAGACTCAGGGCTTTGAATTTATTTAATTCAGTATGCATGTACTGCGATGTACTTTAAGTACATAAATCACTGAGTGGGGCATTCAATCAAATTTCTTTCACAAATTGAACATTTTTAACCTCCAGTGATAGAAGTAAGAAAATACGTTAAAAAAATGTAAGCTTTTGTAATGAAGATTGAGTCTTCAATACTGATGATTCTCTTAGCGCAATGGCGAGATTGCAAGAAGGCATCGGTCGGCAGCGTCCAGTTTGTCGAAACTCAACTTTGCAGATTAAAAATTTTCCTTCAAAAGTTCTTGAAACTGGACGCCATAAAAAAATAAATTCACTACTTTGCAGATAAGGCGAATTAAAAAATATGGAAGGGTGAAAATTAAGAATGGGAGATAAAAAGCATGCTGCGTGATAAAAGAGTACTTACGTTTGGAACTGAATTAATTGAAACAAGAACATAAGGCTCTCTTGGTAGCAACGACTTTTAGATCACATTTTAGTTATTAAGAATTTTATCGTTTTCTTCATTTTCTCGCTTTTTAAAGTTTAGCTTTAAAATCTAAAGTTTTCAAAACTTGTTAAAAATATACTTTAGTCATATCTTTACAATTTACTTCGTAAACGTCTAAAGTGTTTCCTCTTTCTCCTTTCGTTTCCTAATTCTCTCGTTTCTTTGTTTCTCGACGATTTTAGGTATATCTAAGGCAATGCTTCTTTAAAATTTTGTTACTTGTTTTTTTTCTTCGCTTTTTTTGTATTTTTCTAATATTTTCTCTTTCTTTGGTATTATCTTAAATTCTTCTTCGTGGTAAATTTCGAAATGAGATGTGTGTCCGAAAATAAGTAGTCGATACAAGATAAAGTCTTCGATAAATCAACTGTAGCTGTTCAAACTTTTTTTTCACAGACAAAAAACCGGTGTGTGTTTTACAAACGGTGAAATTAATTTTTCAATGAAATAACTATGACAACACATAACAACACAGTGCGACGCGTCTGAAACAGAAGAATCCTCGTCAGTTTCAATCCACCGCGGACTTCCATGGTGAATCATTCAAAGATTCACCATGATAATCCGCCAAAGATTACAACCCCCGCGAACCGAATTTAAAAAATCGCAATTTTGATGACGGAAATGGAATCGAGAATCAGGAAGAATCTATCAGTGTACTCTCCACCCCAAGATATCTTCCAGATTCGCCAAGGAGGGTTCAAGATATTTAAACCTCCCGCTCGAAAAAGGAAAAACCCTGTAAGAAGAGGGCCACGTGACACGAGGAACGAATGGGCGTCTTTGCCGGGTACCCAACCTTCTCCACCAACCCCCTTTCCACCCTTCCTTCGCCCTTCTTCTCCTCTCCTTCCCCTTCTGGCGCCACGCGTTTGCTCCTTGCGTCGTGGTAAGACGCGCGGGTTGGTCCTCCGCTCCCAGCAGCTTTCCCGACTTTTCTCTCCACGTGCTTCCCGCCAGTTCCTTCGGAATCGTCGCCGCGGCCTGTTTCTTTCCTCTACACACTTGAGAACTCCAAAGGCGCCACTGGATCACATCCGGCTCAAAGGACCTCCCGAGGACCCGGCAAAGACAAAAAGTCGTACCCCGCGACACAAACACTCCTTATTCTCAAATTCCAGCTCTGAAGAAGCCCGCACTTCCGTCAACTTCACACCGCGACCCTTCCCGATTAATGAAAATAATTGAAAGGCCCGATTTTCGATTTTTAGTCGGATTAACCGTGGATTTTCGTAACCTTTGATAGAGGCATTGCGAGCATCCCCGTGTCTGAGTAGCAACTGCGCTGTGGCCCTGTGCTGAGCACCCCCACTTCACCTCTCGCCACCTCTTGCCTCACCTAAACCAAACCAAACCACCATTCCAACCCTCTCTTGGACGCGTTAGCCTGTCCGCCCCATCGCGGGGCTACCGCGTTGCGCGCCACCGCGCTGTTGCACCGGCCCTGCTCTCCAATTCCGGTGGATGTACCACTGGACTGTACATAATGGAGGACTGTACACTGCACGGGGTTGAAGATTGTACGATATATTGAGGGGGATAAATCACTGCATAGTGCAGAGAAAATTTTAGACTTTGTTTCACTGCAGAGTAGGCACTAGAGAGTTATGTGCATCGTAGAGTGGTCTACATTGCAGTCCATAGAGCAAAATTTACATTGTATAATATGCACCATTTTGGACAAATATATAAGTTTTGAAATTTTGGAAAATGTATTCAACTGAAGAATATCAAACCATAATAGTCTAACTCGCAAAATCAAAATTGTTCAGGAGAGACAAAAAAGACTCTCAAAAATCTGATTATGAATTTAAAGGAAAAACAAAAAACTACTCCTGCAATATTGAGGAGCTGAACTGAACTATGAAAAGGTTAATTCTAGAAAGTGATTCAGCATCGAGCTCATTAAGTCAATTTTGGGTTTTTGTCCAAACTACCTACCTAACTCCATCTATTTGAATTTTATAGTTTTTTGATTTTGTAGCTTTGTTTCAGTATGTTTTTTTAAAAGAATTTGACGCTGTTTTCAATTTTCTTTTAGTTTTCGAGCTCTGTACTAATGAATTTTTTTATCTGTAATCTTGAATAATATCTATGAGCTTTTCTCAACTTTGAGCGGTGATAAATATCCAATGTTCACTTTTGGAACGCCAACCTTCAATTAACATTTTATTGAATCAACTAAAATTTGCTTGAATCAAAAAAATTTTCATGTATATTCAAGAAACAAATTTTTAGATTTGAGTAGCTTTTTACGAGTCTGGTCTCATATTTCAGGGAATGGAATGCATTTAAAACCAGGCAGGTTCTACACTTGAAGTTGTAGAATCTCTCGTGTACGAAATATGTTGTTTTTTTTAGAGGAAATTAGGCGATACGACCTAATGGAAACCATGAGAAATTCCGCGACTTCAAGTGCAGAATCTGCCTGATTTGAAATAAATTTGGTCAGGGGAACAATTATTATTTATGCAAGAATTAAAAAAAATATAGAAAAGGTTTATTTAAAAAATGTTATTTTCTACCAAATTTTTTTTCGCATCGAATCTTAATTTTTTTTTGCGATTTTCATTAATGATGTAGTGCATTCTGTTGTCGAAAATATTCACAACGACTTAAGTAGGAAAACATTTTTTTAATGTACATAGAAATAGCTACATTTATTTATCAACTATTATTTCATTTAAAAATTCGATAAAGTGAAAAAATACAATCATTAATTTCACTACGGTTCTTGAAAATATAATTAAAATTTGTCTTCCAAGACCCGGGTCTTTTGGTCCTTACAATATTAAAGAAGTATTTTTTTAAATGTATTTAATACTTCACCATATAAATTTCGTAACTGAAACTATTGAAAAGCTATTGAGGAACAAATGCCAATATGTCCACGTGTGACAATCATGGAATTGTGTATTGCTTTTCGTTCGATTACCGAAGTTAAGCAATGCTTGACTCGAATATACTCGAATGGGGGCTTCAATATAAAGATACCCGAAAAATAGTATAGTCCATATTTATTGCTTTTTTGTCAGTTGTTTAACATATCAACGGTTGCATTTGAGAGTCACTTATTATTCAATTAATTATTGCGGTTTTAAAATCTGCTAAATACATTAATTTACAGGTCCTTGCCAAAAAGATGTAAGATTTTGATTATGACTTTTAAAAACTAAAGCTTTAAAAAAATGACTGAATTTTTTTCTCTTTATTTTGCACACAAAATATAACGAAATTTCCAATTTCAGAGATCAATAATCATATATGCAGTGTAAATAAATTTTAGGATGAAAATTATGTATATCTGCGTTTTTGTTTAATGCAAGCAATTCGAAATAAATTTCCTTTGTTAAGAACTACTTGAAACTGGGTTTAAAATTACGTTTTTTAATTAATTTTAACATTAGCGTGTTTTTGAGATATTATGTATTACATTACCTTTATTATCAAAGCGCTTAGGTCAAAAATTTTAAACTCGAAATTTCTTTGTTTTACAGTTAAGCATGCTGCCTTTAAATAAATAAATACACATATAAATGTACATTTTAAGAAGATGATTATTGATAATTTTAAATAAATACTCTATTCTCTGATCAATTTTGTTTTAAACTCAAACCAGTATTGACAGTTTGGACGAAACGAACACATACACTATGAAAAAGTTACCGCAGAGTTACCGAATGTCACCGATTGGAATACTAAATTTTGAAATTATTTTTGAAATGTTTAGAGTGGACGGAACAATTTAAAAAAATGTTGGTGGAGTTCACGTCAATTGATCACTAGAATTTTCGTGTCGGTATGGGATCTGGCTGTTATTATTATACCATTAAGCCATTTCCCTTTCGGGGTAAGCGTGACTCACTCGGTGGGGAAGGGAGTAATGTGGGGAAGGAGGTATAGATTTTTTAATTGATCTAGAACTCTTGTGTTATTTATTTAAATAACATTTTCGTTCCGCAACACTGCTCCGACCCAGGTTGCTGATCAATCTCTCTAGTGATCACCCCAAGTGAAGAGCCTCACAAAGTCATCATGTGAAGCTCCCCACTCGGGCCCATTAGTACCGAAGGTCTTTTGTTTCAGGCGTCATTCAC